>JASVEL010005909.1:0-27440 GCA_032618575.1 Nicotiana noctiflora
CTCTTGTAGTGAAAGTTGAGTAATCAGTAGCTCATGCCCCCTTTAGTTAGCCATTTGTTCTGTTTAGTCTCATAAAAAATAGTTTTCCCCTAATATCAATTTCAATTTTTTACATGTTAAAATTAGGATGTGGGTAGTACCATGTAGTTGGGCTCGAATCAGAATAAGTTGGCCCAAGCCCAATTTGTATAATTCATGTTAAGTTTGGGCCCGTAGGTGTTAAATGAAGGCCATCTAGTTCATTTTAATTCTAACAAGTCATGTTCACAATTTAGCTCTAGAACTCTAAAAAATAAAGATAATATAGGATTGTTATTTCTTTCTTTTATTTTTAGAGATACGACGAGGTAAAAACGTAGTCGCTTTAGAATATCTCTTTAGGACACACCTTAATTACTATTTGCCTTCATAAGTTCGGGTACACATTTATGCGACCCAAATTCGAGCCTCAACGGGTTTGAAATATGTCAACAATCACGGGTGCGTTAATCACAACGCGGTCCGAGATATGTCTTCATGACGTTACATTCCTATTAAAAATAATAATAAAAGCGGCCTAGAATTGATTAAAAGCACATGATTTATAATACATATTTAAAATCAGATATTTTTAGCCATTTATAATAATTGAAGCGACCGTGCTAGAACCACGGGATCCGGGGGTGGCTAACACCTTCTCTCGGGTCAACAGAATTCCTTACTTAGAATTTCTGGTTCGCAGACTTCATTTGGAAAGTCGAAAATTTCCTCGATTCGGGATTTAAATAAATCGGTGACTTGGGACACCATAATTTATTCCAAGTGGCGACTCTGAGATAAATAGAATAATCCCGTTTCGAATATTGTCACTTAAATTGGAAAAACTCCCTTGCGCATCTACCCTCCGGGGTAGGGGACGCGCCAAAAGGAGGCGTGACAAATATAAGACAAAGGAGAAGATGATCAATCAATATAGTGATGCGGAGTAGTATGTGATTTAGTTCTTCAGTAGTTAACAACTACGTCAAAATTTTAATTTTAATCAAGCTCCTAATAATAATTTTTTTAAAGAAAAAACTCTTGCTGTTCTCTTAGTTATTATCAGTGTTATCGTTAAATTTTGATTTCTTTGTTCAGCTATGTGTGTCTTGGGGTGGGAGGGGTGTGTAGGGATGATTATTTTATCTTTCTGTTGAGAGTGCAAATGTTAGCGTTTTTGTTAATGATGGCACTTCAGTGGTAAGATGAGAGCGCAATATGTAAATGGGTGGAAGATGTGACGTGTATGTATTGGTTCATGATTAGGGATAATACAATAAAGTGCCCATCAAAAATAATTTTTTAAGATTAGTTAGTTGAAGCTGTTAATACCTAACCACCTGGCATTTGTTAAGTGGCCCAATTTGACGATAATATCGTGAGTCAACGCGCAAAAAGGTTGTTAAATAATGTTGTCTAACTCTATAGCATAGCTAATACTCCCTCATGTCCAAAATAACTGATTTTTTTATTTTTTTTTATTTTTTCAAAATAAGTAATTTTTTCGGATTTCAACAATGATTTAATGATGTTTTTCCTATATTGTCCTTGGAGTAAATAGTATTGGAATATGTGTTAGAAGTGTTTATGTGAGATATTAAGGTTAAAATGATCAATTCTATTGCTAATTAATGTTAAAATATGATTTTCTTAATATGTATGAAAACATCTAAAAAATCACTTATTTTGGACCGTTGGGAGTAATGATAAATTTTATTTTATGTCTCATATAACTAATACTAATTGTATAATATATTTTTTATCTTATAAATTTTGAATCCCAAATCTTATAAGTAATATTCCTTTACTTTTCCCATTTTTCTATGACTATTCTTCCTATTTCTTCCTCTGTATAACTTTCTCCATTAAAGCACAACTAGAGTCGTTCTTTCTTTTCCTATAATTATGATTTTTCTTCTTTAATTGCAAAAGTTCTTAGACACATTTCTTGGTCTTCTTTTTAACTTTCTTCAAGACATTGTGGTCCACTCGTACTATATTGTTTTCCTTTAAATTGTACTATTGGACCTAACAACGCAGAATGTTGTCTATATTGGTAACAATATGTTCGTCATACTACACCGCGCACTTGATATGTTGGGCATCTCAGTCAAATCAACCATTAACCAGTAGGGGGGACTTTTGGGATTTGATTGTTTTCTTTTTATAAATAAATAAATCTAGCTCGTAGCAAAACAACATTTGGCATGAAGATAAATGGATAATACTGAGATAGATGTGGGAAGACCATTATCAACTCTCTTGAGTTGACAAAAGCTGAATTGATTTGTTTTCTCCTTTATCTACGCAGATATATTTTGACCGCCCACCTATCTGTATTGGGGCAACACTGGCTATTATTGATTGCTTTTTATACCTTTTGTTGATGTTTACTAAAGTTAATTAATAATAGGATGGCATGGAATTGTTTTCTGGCGCTGTATCATAATTTCCATTTGGAAAAGAATACGTCTCTCTTATACCGCATGAAACCACTACAGAGAAATAAAGAAAAGTGAAAGATGAGAATGGTTTGGTTTTAGAAGATCTAAATATTTTCTTTTTAATTAACCCCACGCACGAATTGACACCTTAGAACGTTCCCAAGGCCAAACACCGCGTCTATTCAGAATCATGGGCGGATTTACGCCTATTGAAGCGGTTTCACGCAATATCACTTTGATGAATTTTTTTAATAAATATATGTATTAATACCATACAAAATAGTTAACTAGGAAAAACTAACAATACTTGGCATAAATAGAGTCTTGGTATGTTGGTTATATGTTTTATTTTGCTTTAAGAGGTTAAATGTTCAAACATATCTAGCACTTTTTTGAGTAAATAATTGATCGAGCATTTGTGTTAAAAGTTATACTGAAGTACAAACCTTTTCTAACTTAACTCAACAAAATCACTATACTAAGGCTATTTTTGCCTAATAATAATTAAAGTTATATTTCAGTTCTTCTATAAATTTTGACATCGCTCACAAAAACACATATTTAGAATGAGTATGTCGAAAGTTGGAGCTAAACTATCAATGACCGTCTCTTTCTCTACAATTGCCCTTTATCGCCATAAACTATGTATTAATTATTATCAGTACACATTTTGTAGATATAAAAATCTGTAGAATAATGTCATTATATAAACTTTGTACAATTTATAAATATTAAATTCGCTTCACTAATCAAATTTAAATAGTGACGCAATGCTTTTATGTTAAAACACACTTTGTTACTTTTATTATCATTTTAATATTTTCTTCCCATGTATTTATAGTATAATATAATAAACAGGTTAAACTAATGTTTTAGTACCATGATCAATCAGATACTGATACATATACAAACCAACACCCTCACAATCCCACCCGCAAATCACAAACGACAACGGATGAGGCACGCTAAAAAATGGAAGTGCCTCTGCCACCAACACAATAAGCCAAATTACTTCATTCGGTCCAAAATAATACTATATTTTTTTTAGAAATTTTCACATATATTAAAAAATCTATTTTTTAAAATTAATTAACAATAAAATTGATCATATTAATCTGTATTAGCACACAAATACTTTTAATACATATTCTAATACTATATACTCCAAGGTAACGTTAAAAAAAAACTAACTTATTTTTGAAATAAAAGAAAATACTGCACCGGAGGGGAGGGAGTATATTTTTAAATGAGTAGAAGTTATTTATATCCTTGGTGTAATTTATTTTTGAAAAAATCACTTATTTTGGATCAGAGTTATTTATATCCTTGGTGTAATCAATTTTAATAAGTTTTTGAATTATCGTTCTTTTGGTTTGCCACGTGCAATTGACTTTGTTCTTTGGCTTGCCACGTGCAATTGACTTTCTATTTTGACTCGTCCTTGGGAAAGACGGAATAAAAGAAATAAAGTCAAGGAAGTTTCATATCAAGTTTGTTTTATTATTATATCTCTATCTTTTTACATTTTACATTTTACATTAATGAGAGGCTAGATAGTAAATACAGGTCCCTTTCATTACTAGAGCTACACTAGTCGAAGTATATATTGATCATAATCCCTTGGAATTTTTAATCCTTCGGTTGACTTCCTTTTCCAACTCATCATTTCCTCCTACTTCTTCCAATTCCTGCACCAATAACCAATCAATCTACAGTAAGCCTCTTTTAACAATTTAATTAATGTTAATGTCTAAATTAATAAAAAAGAAGAATAAGAAATATTTATTAACAATATAATAAAGAGGGAGAAAGTAGGCACCTTAGGTCCGAGGAACAAGCCATATGGGACACCATCAAATTTCTCCGAGTGATGAAGCTGAAATACCAGACATCAAAATCAAAGAAGATACAGAATCTGTTAAGATATACTCTAAAAAAACAACTGACCAGTAAATTTAATATTAATCTAATGAAACGACGGTGCTTAACGTGATTAATTTAAGATTTTTTTTTTTAAACCCCTCCCAAGAGTTAAAGAACTTGTACCTGATGAGCTGCAGCTATTCTCCGAAAATAAGGTACATTAGCAATGGGTCCCACTGGGAATCTCTTGTGAACTAATCCATCGTGAACGAACATGTAAGCCATCCCGAATACTGTGATCCCCAGTCCCTGAATTTATAATAGCACATTTTGTTTTTAACATTTTACTAATTTTTTTGACTACTTTATACCTAATTAGTCTCTCTTAATCAAGAATTAATTAGTGAGAAACATACCGCGCCGAAACACAGTCCAGGAATGAGGCCTTTATTGAAGAAGCCGTAGGCAAGAAGAGCAATGGCTGGAACAGCGTTTGTTATGGCAAAAACATCGTTCATTTCGAATGCTCCTTCTCTTGGTTTATGGTGTGACTGCAAATTAATTATTATTTAAAACACCACGTAGTCAATATTTGGTTGCTGGGGAAAAAAGATGACAAGAATCTTGATTTTGCTGGCAAACAAATAATTAGTCGAAATTCGCAAACCTCGTGCATGTGCCATAAAGAATCATGCCACAGCGCTTTATGTGCCCATATCGCCCAAAACTCCATTGCTACCTGAATTTACCACAACATCCAATATCAGCAATCAACAACTTTTTCCTTGTTAATTTTGCGACTGAATGTAAAAATATTGAATATATGAGAAAGTGGAACTTACAGCAGCGCCAAAAGAAAGGGCGAAAGTACCGAACATTTCAGAAAAAGGCACTTCTCCACCCTATATCATACAATTTTGAGAAAAAGGTTAATGCAACCAACAAAGAGCTAAAGGATTAAGCTGGAGAAGAAGAATAGAGTGATTAATTAGTACCTCCATTTGCCAAGAAAATCTGTAATATACAGCCAAAACTGCCATAGAAGTAATCCCTAAACTAGACATCACAGCTGCCACAAGATAAGTAAGCCTCTCCGATTTTTTCCTAGCTAATTTTTCGGCCAGCCTTGCAGCTGATCTCTGTTCTTCAATATTTACTTCTGTCTCCTTTGGTTCAATAATCTGACTTTGGGTATTCAATTTCTCATTCTCCAGCACAAAACAAACCGTCAACTTTGGCTTTCTTCGACACCGCTGATAATTAGTTTCACCAAAGTTGCGAGTTAACGGAGAGAAGAACAAAACTGGTGGGCTTGTTGTGGTTGGTTTTGGGGCAAGAATTGGGTTGTGGTTGAAACAAATGGTTTGGGAGCTAGCAGATCCGGCAGCCATGGGCGGTGGAAGTCAAAGTCGGTATAAAATCTTAGAGAGAAAGCGAGAGTTGTGGGGATCTATAGAGGTAGAGAGGACAATTTAAGGTGACAAGTTGTAGTTGCACTGAAAATTTTGGAACGAAGAGCATGAGTTTCAGTTTGTGGACTGCTTGTGTAAAGTGGTATAAATTCAATGCTATATATAAGGGTACGTTGCTGAACGTGTTGGCACACGTTGCTGCCATTGGGCATTTCCCCTTATGCCGGGTTTGCACTGAGGGTCCTCCTAACTAGCTTCTGATTCAGTTTATGGTCCTTGTTGCGGAAGCTAACTGTATATAATGTGAGTGAGTCATAATTACTATACCAAAAATTATGGCAGCCACCAAATAATAAATAAGACAATAAAGCAACAATAAAAGGAACACCAGAATTTACGAGGTTCGGCTAATTTTGCATACTCCTCGGACACAACCAATATTTTATTTCACTCCAAAATACAAGTGAAATAATACTAAAGAGAGAAGATACAAATGCCTTAAGAAAATAAGAAGGCAAATAAGAGGTGTGTTTAAATCCTAAACATTAGGCCTTCTTTTATAGGGAAAATTCCCATTTAATTTTGCTAACCCACCGATGTGGGATGCTGAAAATTTGACATTTCAACAAATCTCCACCTTGGCAAAATTTCACATCTTCAATTTTCTCTCTATAACAAATTTTGGTTGTGTCTTCATCTTCAATCTTCGGTGTTCAACAATGTTGATCAAATCCAAACAATGTTGAAACTTGATCGCAGTCACCACCTTTGTCAGCATATCAGCAGGATTCTCCGTAGTATGAATTTTCTTCACCGTGACTCCACCTTCTTCTATGATTTCTCGTACGAAGTGATACCGAACATCAATGTGCTTCGTCCTTGCATGATAAACTTGGTTCTTCGCTAATTGAATAGCACTTTGACTATCACAAAAAATTGTGATACCTTTTTGTTCAACACCAAGCTCCTTTAGCAATCCTTGAAGCCAAATTGCCTCCTTCACAGCCTCTGTAATAGCCATGTACTCTGCCTCTGTTGTAGACAAAGCAACTGTTGACTGCAAAGTAGACTTACAACTAACTGGTGCTTTTGCAAAAGTAAACACATAACCAGTAGTTGATCTTCGTTTGTCTAGATCACCCGCAAAATCCGAGTCACAATATCCAACCACAGACTGATTGCCTTCCTGCTCAAAAACTAACCCGACATCTACAGTATTATGAATATACCGTAGAATCCACTTCACAGCTTGCCAATGCTCTTTTCCTGGATTGTGCATATATCTGCTAATAACTCCAACAGCTTGTGAAATGTCAGGTCTCGTACAGACCATTGCATACATCAAGCTACCAACAACATTTGCGTATGGTACCTTTGACATATACTCTCGTTCAACTTCATCCAATGGTGACATAGTAGTACTTAGCTTAAAATGGGGAGCAAGTGGAGTACTAACTGGCTTAGCCTTGTCATCTATGCCAAAACGTTGTAGTACTCTCTTCAAATATTCTTTCTGAGATAAACAGAGTTTCTTTGAACGCCTATCTCTTATTATCTCCATGCCAAGAATTTTCTTCGCCTCACCCAGATCCTTCATCTCGAACTCCTTCTTCAGTTGAATCTTCAACTTATCAATTTCTTCCGAATTCTTGGAAGCTATAAACATATCATCAACATATAGGAGAAGATATATAAAGGAACCATTTTTAAGCTTGCGCAAATACACACAATGATCGTATTTGCTTCTCTTGTACCCTTGCTGCAACATAAACTTGTCAAATCGCTTGTACCATTGTCTAGAAGATTGTTTCAACCCGTACAATGATTTTTCAAGTTTGCACACCATATTTTCCTTACCAGCTGTGAGCACATGATTTTTACACTAGGCAAATAATTCCAAAATTAAAATGTTTTTGAGTGCAATTACTTGCTTTGATTGAAATTAGCTATACTTTTGTGTTTGAATAAGTAGAAATTGGAAAAATTCAAAAAAAAAAAAAAATAGGCTAGGTAATTAATTTGTTAGTTTAATTAGTTAGATTTTAAGAAAATTAGCAAAAATAGTGTTAAGTAGTGGAAATTAGGGAAAAATAGTAGAAAATTGCCAAAAAATATTAGATAATTAGAGTAAGTAGGAAACTAGGTTTTATAATTTTCCATAAAAGAAAAAGAAAAAAAAAGTATAAAAGAAAAATACATAAAAAAAATAAATAATGTCAGAAAATACAAAAATAGATATATATAGGTATAATAAATTGGGCTAATGGAGATCCAATTGAGAGGCCCAGTGCTTTGGCCCAGTGAATTGGCCCGTCTGATTCCCACGAGATTCAATCTCCACCGTTCGACAGGATGAATCCAACGGTGGAGATAATTGGGCGAATTATTGGTTAATTAAAATAAATTGGGTTTAATGTGAGCCGTCTATTTTAGATGATCTAACGGGCAAAGCATTTGGTCTCTTAACCCCCAAACGACGCCGTTTTAGTAACGGTGATGAGAACCGTTGATCTCCATCAAACGGACGGCCAAGATTACCTCAATCCCCACGGCTATATAAAGCTTTTGTCCGAAATTTTGGCCATTTCTCACTCGTTTCGAACCCTAGCCGCCCTTGATTCTCTCTACTTCTTCTTCATCGTCTTCATCCGGAGAACCTTAAACGGCCATGGCGGCCACCACTCCCTACGGTGGTCGCCGGCCACTCTTTACCTCTCCCCTCTTCTTCTCTCTTCTTCTTCACTCATCACACACCCAGAACCCAGAAACCAACCCTTTTTTCAGAACTCCGGTCACCGGAACGTCACCGGTGACCATCCAAAGTATGAACCACCACTCCAAACCAAAGGCGGTCCGATCTACACCCCTCCAACCTTGGTTTCCTTCGAATCTCCCCGTAGCTCCTCGAATATCCCAAAGAAGGTCGTCGGAACCCTAACTCCGGCGACCCCCAAACCTAAAACCACCCAAGATCCATCTTTTACTCTCCCAAAACATCCCCCTTTAAACCCAAAACCCAAAAGGCTTCGTCTTTAAGCCTTAAAAGAAAACGAGAGAAGGAAAATTGAAAAAAAAGGGAATAAAGAAAAGAAACAAGGAAAGAAGAATAAAAGAGTCTGAAAGAACTCAAAAGGAGAGGGGAATAGGAAGCTCGGGGGACAGGCCCCGCTAAGCTAAGTCCCCCCCTCTGTTCTGATTATTTCCTTTGCTCTTTAGCTGTTTAATTTTGTTTTTGCATGCTTTTCATTCTTCTCTGATTTTTGTTTCCGTTTAACATCTTGTCCATGATTTGTTTCTGTTTGGTTATGTTCTCATGTTCCTGTGGTTTATCTTTTTCTATGTTCGCATGTTTCTCTATGTTTTTTGCCGATTTTTGTTTCCACATGCTAGTCATAGTTTTATGTTAGTTTTCTTATTTCATTTTTTCTGTTTCACATCTCTTGATATCTAGATCCTTTGCTTCACATGCTAGCTTAAGACCTCTCTGCTTATCTTCTCATGACTATGATTCTTCACGTGTTTAGCTGTTTAGTCATTTGCTATAGCTTTTCGCTTGTCTGCTTCTTTGTATGAACTCTTGTTCTGACATCTTTTTTGTCTCTATTTTTATCCTCTGTTAGTATTAGGCATTTCAATCTTGTTGGTCCTTGACATCTCCTTTTGCATGTTTAAGTTTTGATTCTAGTCTTCTTGGTTAATTTTTAATGGTTGGATGATGTTTCTTCTCTGTTACTTCACATGATAGATACAGTATGTTGCTTCACTGTTTCTTCATGTCTCTTCTTTTCTTTTCTTCATCTACATGTCTATATCAAGCTAGGATTAGCACTTAAAAGTGAATTCTAATTACCCTGCTTAGGTTAGTTTGAGCTATGTTGATTGTTTGTGAGAGCCTGTGCTTATATGTGTAACTATGTTATGAAGTTTAAAGGTTCTGATGTTTTTCAAGCTATCATATGACTGAAATTGGTAGCAATTAAGTCTGGATTAACACGAATTCATACTGTAGCACATATAATCTGATGAAATGAATTAGTTGACTAAAATTCAATCATATCAATTGTTTCCTCTGAGTTTGAGTCGTTTAATGCATGTTTATTGGATCATATGTGTTTCTGTATGCAATGCATGTTAAGAATGATTAAGTTTTACTAGTTTTACTTCTTATGAATGTCTGATTAATTGTTTGAACTTTAGGTGAATTGGGTATAGCTGTTAGTGCTAGGTCTCACTAACTGGTTAGTTTTTAAATAGGTATTAACTGAAAATGAACAAAATAGGCTGTTAGTTAAATAATTGGCCTAAGAATGGTCAACCTTGCAAAGGGTTGACCTATTCTATAAGGCCCTAACACACGGCCCACTTTAAAAGTGGCTGGTTGTGCAAAATGGCTATGTCTGCAAATGCAGACTAGCCCAGGCTCTTTTCAGAGCCCTGAACAGCAAAGTGGCCAAACCTGTAAAGGTCTTGGGCCCAGCTGTTCAGTAATTGGCTTTAATAGCCAAGCTAAGTCTCAACTTGAGACTGGCTAATTCTTAAATAGTTTAATCTTAATAATAAAGCAGGCTAGTCCTGCAATTAGCTTTAAATTGGAATAAATTGGTCTTAATTGACTGGAATTAGTTTAAGTAGGCTAGATTTGAAATAGTTCTTAAAAGTATAACTGGCCAGCCCTTAAATACCAATGCAAGAGCTGGCTATTAGTTAAATAAGTCCAAAGAAGCTGAAATCTGACCTAGGTAGGTCTAGTAAATCAGCAGTGCCCTTAGGGGCACAATTGGGAGTTAAAAAGGTAAAATAGTAAATAGTTTAGAACCTAAGAGGGTAAGGGAGTCCTTTGTACCCCTGATTTCTGCAAATTTGCAGAGATTTAAGGGTATAATGGTCTCCCTAAAAAGGGAAATCTGTAAAAATCTCAAACCCTTAGGGATACATTGGTAAAAACCCACTAAAAGGAATCTTTAGAACCTTCCAGCACATGCTGGAAGGGTTTTGATAACTGATTTGAGGGACTTAAGTGTACATTTCATAATTTTAGGAGGGGGAGAAGTGGGATTAATCCTATACTTTCTCCCCAAGTCATTAGCCCTTACCACAACTATATATACCTCTAAAAAAAGGGGCTGAAAGGGGGTTCCAATTTTAGCAATTCTGAAAAATACATCTAAAGCTTGAATACCAAAAACTTCAGAGATAAAAATAGCGGTTTAGCAGTAAGATTTCGGGGGTTCTTAGAGTAGAAACTTGTTGATTTCTTTGGGTTTCGAAGTTCTCTGCTCGGATTTTGGGTCTGGATTTATAATTGGATTTTGCTGGGTTTCCTGCTTTGCTGATTGCTGTTTGGTCTCATTCATTTGGCATTCAAATCTTCCTGTTGCATTGCTCTGAGTTGATTGCTGTTACTTACCTGCTTATCCCTAGACTCATTGGATTTTCGTTTGTTATTCAGGTACACTACTCTATACTTGAAGTTGTAATCCCGAGTTGATTGAATGACATGAAGATCCTTTTAGTTTATATGTTGTGTCGAAATTGTAATTCATTTGTATTACTGGCCTGATAGCTTAGATCTATAGTTTAGAGGTAGTATAGAATACAGTGGTATAAAACAGAAACAAAAGCCTTGTAATAATTAGTGATATAGTGGTAGTATAGTCATAGTAATACATTACACCTAGTTTAAATAGGAAAAAACTTAAAACATAAGTAAACGAATCATGATTTTAAGATCATCAATAATTCTGGCTTCACAAAGAATTTCGTAAACCACTGTCACTTAGCTAATGCCTCAACACGGAATAAAGATGTTAGAATGGGTAGTGATTCATGAATATTTGAGTTAACAGTTTGCCGATGAGCTAAGTTTAAAGCAAAGTCAATAGTTCAATCATGACAAGTTCTTGAGCCGCTAGATTAAAAGTATTTAAGTTCCCTTATTGATTGTTTAAACTGGTGGTTAGTCTATTTGTAAACATAGGTTCAAATCGGATTAAGTTTTAAAAGGATAGATAATTAGATATTGAAGCAATTCGATTAGGATGAACTGGTGATGATGAGAGATGTAGCTCACAATGAAATTAGTAATATAATAAACATCTGTGATTAATAATTTAGCTTCTCTCTTTATACTATAAATAATTAGTTGAATTACTTTATTTTAACTTAATCTCCTGGGTAAGTGGCTGCGTTCGAGAATACTTCATTAGCAAATAATTAGATTATTAGTATAAATCCTTAGATATGAGTATATAGTAATAATAATTGGTTGTGCCTTCATTGGTTATTGTTTTATGTACAAATTTCCTTATCAATAATAAAAGTGACTTGATTTTGTTTCAAATGTTGAGCACCTGTTCCATTATAAACTTTATGTTATATTTTTTGCTATTACATTCTGGTTTGGGCCCTATGTATAGCGTGGGCCTGAACTCCCATTTGGACTTGTCTGATTCGTTGAATGATATCCAGAAGACCGTCTGGGCTTTAAGGCCTGAACTGGCCCTTGTGGATTGTGTAAATGACTGAAGAGAAGACCAGGCGCAATAACAGATTTCGACGGGCCTGGAATGTTTAATGTTACAAAATCGATTAAGGCAAAAACAATATATAACAAATGTAGTTGAACAAAATAGGACCGGACTTTAAAATTAAATTGGGACGAGCCTCGCCCGAGTAACAAACACCGGGGCCCCCATTTAGTAATAAGATAATATAGTAGAATCGGAGAGGCTAATAGCGAATTCCATAGCCTCTCCCAAAGTTAAAAGCCGATAGACTATCTTAGGGCACGATTTTAATATATTTTCCTATGAACGAGTGTGCACTTGGTGCGACTCAAATCCAAATCTCGGTAAAGTTGAAATACACCAAAGGTCATAGGCGTACTGGTTGCGGTATGACTCGAGGCGTGTTTTCGCGATACCGCAAATTCCTTAAAAAATAATATTTATGTAAAAAGCACATTATGTTGTTAAAATCTATAATTAAGTCAAACAAGAGTCGAGAACGACAATGGAGCGACCGTGCTAAAACCACGGAATCCGGGAGTGCCTAACACCTTCTCCCGGGTTAACAGAGTTCCTTATCCGGATCTCTGCTTCGCAGACATTTTTAAGAGTCAAAATTCCTCGGATTCGGGATTAACCGGTGACTTGGGACACCATTATCATTCCCAAGTGGCGACTCTGATTAATCTCTAATAAAATCCCGAACCGATTGTCCTTCAATTGGAAAAACTCCTTCCCTTACGTTATTTTATCCGTTTCGGGTATTTGAGCGTCGGGGTATACCCTACGAGCGTATTTATATGCTTTTAAGTGTTGGAGTAGTAAAAAGGGAGGTGTGACACCAGCAACTTTGAATCCTTCTGGCTGAGTCATGTAGATTTCCTCCTCCAAGTTTCCATGTAAAAATGCAGTTTTTACATCCATCTGAACTAGTTCCAAATCCAATTGTGCTACCAAAGACAACATAATTCGAATGGAGGAATGTTTTACAACTGGAGAAAATATTTCATTGTAATCAATTCCCTCCTTTTGAGCATATCCTTTGGCCACCAACCTCGCTTTGTACCAAACATCTACTTGGTTAGGAAATTCTTCCTTCTTTGCAAATACCCATTTGCATCCAATTGCTTTCTTTCCCTTCGGCAAATTGGCCAATCTCCATGTATGATTCTGATGAAGGGACTTTATTTCATCATTCATGGAAATCCTCCACTTATCTTCTTCTGAACTTTGGACTGCGTCTTTATAAGTGGTAGGAATATCATCAACTGCAATTGCGGTTGCACAAGCAACTGTCTCTATGAGACGAACATTTTGGCCTGCTGGTTGCTATTGATTCAAGTTGTTGTTGAGGTTCCTGAGTTGGAATCTCCTCTACTGGCTCTCCTTCAAGAGGATAATCTTCATTTGTTTCCTCCTCTGCTTCTTGTGTTGGAAAAATAAATTTTCCCTCAAACTCCACCTTCTTTGAAGCACCATCATCTTGTTTGGTATCTACATTTGTTACCTTGTTTACCATAGCAGATTCATCGAAGGTAACATCCCTACTGAATATTACTTTCTTTGTCATAGGAAACCATAAGCGATATCCTTTGACTCCAGAAGTAATCCCCATAAAAATAGCCTTCTTTGCCCTTGGATCCAATTTTGACTCTGTCACATGATAATATGCAATTGAGCCAAACACGTGCAAAGAGTCGTAATCTATAGCAGGCTTTCCATATCATTTTTCAAATGGTGTCTTGCCATCAATAGCAGCAGATGGTAAGCGATTAATGAGGTGGCATGCATATGTAATTGCCTCAGCCCAAAATTCTTTGCCCAAGCCAGCATTGGACAACATACACCGTACCTTCTCCAGCAAGGTCCGGTTCATGCGTTCCGCCACTCCATTCTGTTGTGGTGTATGTCCTCACAGTGAAGTGTCGGACGATGCCATCATTTTCACAGACCTTATTGAAATGATCATTTTTGTATTCACCTCCATTGTCTGTGCGAATACACTTGATCCTCCCGCCCGTTTGATTCTCCACCATCGTCTTCCATTTGAGAAAAATTCCCAGCACTTCATCTTTGCTCTTCATTGCATACACCCATACTCTCCGGGAAAAATCATCAACAAAGGTCACAAAATAGTGCTTCCCACTCAATGAAGGTGTTTTGGAAGGACCCCAAACATCAGAGTGTACATAATCCAAAATGCCTTTAGTATTATGGATTGCTGTACCAAATTTAACCCTTGTCTGTTTCCCTTTGACACAATGCTCGCAAAACTCCAAATTGCAAGCTTTTACCCCTTTCAACAATCCTTGATCTGATAGAGTTTTCAAGGATTTTCCTCCAGCATGTCCCAAACGCATGTGCCATAGCCTGGTTGCTTCTGCCTCTTTGTTGTCACTGGACGTCACTGTCGCTGTCCCAATAACTATACTACCAAGATAACGGTACATGTTATTATTTTTCCGATTGGCCTTCATTACCACTAGTGCACCGGAACATACTCTCATCACTCCATTTTTTGCAATAATTTTGGACCCTTTTGATTCCAGGGCTCCCACAAAGATAAGATTTTTCTTCAAACCCGGTACATATCGAACATCTGTTAATGTTCTGATCATTCAATCATGGTTCCTCAATCGTATTGAACCAATTCCATATGAGGTAAGAGGGCTGTTATCCGCTGTTTGGACGACTCCATATTCTCCTTCTTGAAAGTCCACAAACCAATCCTCGTTGGGACACATATGATAGCTACAAGCCGAGTCCATCAACCATATGTCTGATGACGTTGACGGCTCCGTTGTAACTAATAAGAAATCCGAATCATCACAATCAGCTACATTTGAATCCATAATGGCCTTTCCATTATTATGTTTGGCCTTATTATTCAACTTCGGACAGTCTTTCTTCCAGTGCCCCTTTTCTCGACAAAAGGCACATTCATCTTTGCTGGGTTTAGATCTTGACTTAGATCTTCCTTTCCTTGTCCTCGTTTGATTTTGCGGACGACCCCTCACGAACAGTGCTTCTCCTTCTCCGCCCTTCTGTTTTTCTCGCTTTCTTTGTTCATAGCTATATAAAGCCGAGCAAACTTCTCTGAGAGAAACTTCATCATTTCCATGGAGTAGAGTAGTTTCAAGGTGCTCGTACTCGTCAGGAAGTGACGCCAACAACATCAAGGCCAAGTCACCATCATCATAAGTTGTATCCATATTTTGCAAATTCGTGACCAACTTATTGAAACTGGTGATATGTTCATTCATCGTGGTACCAGGAACATAGGTGAAGTAAAACAGTCTCTTCTTCATGTACAATTTATTTTGACTGGTTTTCTTCAAAAATTTATCCTCCGATGCTTTCCATAATTTACTTGCAGAAGTTTCCTTTGTGTATTGATATTTCTGCTCTCTAGCAAGGTAGGATCGAATGGTACCGCAAGCAACACGGTTGATAATTCTCCAATCTTCTTCTCCAATACCATCCGGTCTCTTTTCTTCAATAGCAAGATCTAGCCCTTGTTGAAAAAGGACATCTAGAACCTCGCCTTGCCACATCCCAAAATGTCCGGACCCGTCAAAAATTTCTACCGCAAATTTTGCATTTGACACAATTCTTGTCATAAGCGAAGATGACGTATTGCTGACACTTGATGTAGATTCTTCTTGTTTATTGCCTCCCATCTTTGACACAACTATTATTTATAGCTGACGACACAAATCAAGATTATTTCCTTTCTGATGTGGAAGATCAGACTAAGCTGCAACCACAGAGCATACCGAGAAAGAACCTTGACTCAGTTACCAAGATAAATCTTTTCTGATGTGGAAGATCAGACTACGCTGCAACCACAGAGCATACCGAGATAATACCTTGGCTCCGATACCAATTGTTGCGGAAGCCAAATGTATATAGTGTGAATGAGTCACAACTACTATATCAAAAATTATGGCAGCCACCAAATAATAAATAAGACAATAAAGCAACAATAAAAGGAACACGAGAACTTACGAGGTTCGGCTAATTTTGCCTACTCCTCGGACACAACCAATATTTTATTCCACTCTAAAATACAAGTGAAATAATACTAAAGAGAGAAGATACAAATGTCTTAAGAAGATAAGAAGGCAAATGAGAGGTGTGTTTAAATCCTAAACATTAGGCCTTCTTTTATAGGGAAAATTCCCATTTAATTTTGCTAACCCACCGATGTGGGATGCTGAAAATTTGACATTTCAACAGTCCTCACTTTGACGAATACTACATGATTGCCACTTTTTTACAAAAACATTTTATTTTATATGGAGAAAGGAAAAGGGAATGGAGTATTATAAAATTTTCACCAATAAAATAAATCTTCAAGTAGATAACAAACTAAACTATTAAGATTTCTTATTAATTGCGGTATTTTATCACTAACGCTTTCAGATTCCTCGAAGACGTCGATGCACTCTTCTTTCCATTGTAGTCCATGATCCTTTTTCAGTATATTGAAAAATTGTGGCATATGTCCGAAGATCGTGAAATGAATCTTGATCGGACGACTATTCATCTCGTCAGCTTTTGTACTTGTTTCTTGTTGTTCAGTACTTCAAGTATCGTGTCTATGGTCTTGATCTGGTCCGAGTTAACCTCGATGCCTCGTTGTGACACAAGGAAACCCAGAAAGTTTCACGAGGCCACGCCGAAGGCACATTTTTACGGATTCAGTTTCATATCGTACTGCTTTAATAGCTTGAAGGCATCTTTCAAATGATCGATATGGTCTTCCTACTTTGCCAATTTTACCAGCATGTCATCATTATATACCTCTATTATCTTGCCGAGCTGCTACTTGAATATCTTGGTAACTAACCTCTGGTATGTGGCCCCCGCATTCTTGCGTCCGAATGGCATCACTTATAGTAGTAAGTCACTTGGTAGGTAATGAAAGTTGTTTTCGCTTGATCCTGCTCGGCCATTAGGATTTGGTTGTAGCCGGAGTAGGCATCCAAGAAACTCAGCAATTCATGTCCCGCTGTTGCGTCGATCAGCTGATCGATATGGGGTAATAGAAAGGAATCTTTCGGACATGCCTTATTCAGATCGGTGAAGTCTATGCACATACTCCACTTGTCGTTTTTCTTTTTGACCAGGACCATATTAGCGACCCAATTGGGGTATTTTGATTCTTTGATGGAGCCATTGGCCAGTAATTTGTCCACTTCTTTACTGAATGCCTCGTTAATTGCGGCACTGGATTTCCTCCTCATCTGCTGCATGGGCGGATAAAGCGGATCGACATTCAGCCTATGAGTGGCGATGTCTTTTGGATTCCCGACATATCTGAGTGTGAAAAAGTAAACAGATCGGCATTGTTAGTCAAAAATTTACGATACTTACCTGGCTCAGAGAGATTATGCCCGATATAAGCCATTTTTGTGTCATCTGCGTCGTCTAGGTGTTTCGTGTCGAGATCTTCAATAGTTGCTTTGCTAGCTTCAACAACGTCGGGATCGTCTTCATCTGCTCTTACTTCGGTGCAGTAGGCATTATGGATCTTCTCCCATGTGGTGGGAGGGTACTTCATGAGTCTGTTGAGTAACTTCTAGGTTGTCTTCGACCCGCTTCTGTTTAATCCGTTCTGGAAGGCTGCAACTGCCATTCCTTCCGACACATTTGGCAGTCCCATTCTTAACCTGTTGAACCGGGCTAGGAAGTCTCGAAGCCCCTCGTCTGCCGTTTGTCTAATGGCGAAGATGTCGTTGACCCTAGCTTCATCCTTCTTTGCTCGTGCATGAGTGGTAGCGAATTTATTCACCATTTCCTCAAATGTTGAGATCGACCGTGCTGGTAGCTGAGAATACCAGGTCAGTGCTCCTCCTGTGAAAGTCTCACAGAACCTTTTCAACAATACGGGTTGCACTTGTTCTTTCGACAAGTCGTTGTGACTTCTGCTGGCGGGTAAGTCTTAGCTCCGGACATGGCTGATTGCTATGTTTCCGCGCTTGCCTCTTTTAACTGCTTGGTATACGTGCAATCTTATGCGATCTGGTAGCATTCCCGGGCGGTGCGCGGCTAGCCTCTAATGCTGAAAATTCCCCACAGGGTGGAAAACTTGATTACCTGATAGAAGCTTGAGGGGACGGCTCGCATGGCGTGCCACGAGCATCCTATGATGGAATTATAAGCGGTTTCCTGGTCCATGACGTGGAATGTAGTTTCCAACGTGACTCCCCCAGCGAGGACTGGTAGTGCTATTTCTTCAGATGTCCGCTCTACGGCATTGTTAAAACCCGTTAGTGTTATGCAATTTGATATTGTCTTATCTTTGAGCTTCATTTGTATGAGGACTCTTGGGTGGGTAATACATGTGCCGCTTCCGTCGTCTACCATAATTCTTTTCACATATGTATTAGTGATGCGTAATGTTATGACTAAATCATCGTAATGAAGGAAAGACAAACCGTCGGTATCTGACTTTTCAAATATGATACTGTCTTCGAAACCATCATACAATTCGTGAGTGATTGTTCGCTTCAGCTTATGCGTGGTGGTGAACTTTACGTGGTTGATCACTAAGTCGTCGCCACCGCCGATAATCATTTGTATGATACGCGCCGGAGATTGTGGCCTTTGTGGTCCTTGAGATGGTTCGCGTCCTCTGGCGAAGTTGGCCTTCCCTTTGTAACTCACTATTGTAGAGAAGATCTCCTTGGCTCACGAGGTGACTTTAAGTCATAGGGGACTTTAACCTAAAGACAACAAAGGAGGGAGGGGGGTCAATTCCCAGGGTGTGACGGGCGGTGTGTACAGGGCCCGGATACATATTCACCGCGGCATGCTGATCCGCGATTACTAGCGATTCCAACTGAGCATTTTTAACTTTTAATATAAATCTAAATAAATTACACTTCATGTCTCAGGTATCACAGCCGAAGATGTCAAATTGATATCAAAACAAGCATTTAGGTGTGTTTAATAACAAAATCAAAATTATTGTGTGTTGTTGTATTATGCCTTATTTTCAAATTCCTTCATATTTCGTTCATGTATTTTTGTAAAATGACACCATCGAAAATAATTAGTATAATAATTGAGGTATGCATAAGTAAGACAGGATACCAACTTAATAAAACAACTATAAATATGTCGGAATATAATTTTCCTACATGTTCTTGATGTTACTCATATAACTAGTTTTATCATGGAGGTTAAATAAAATGTTTAATTTTAAAGAATGGAAATCAATTTTACTAGGATAGAATTTACAAATAAGCCACTTTTCACACCATATGTATCTTTTCAAGAGTCAATTTTTAGGTCACACTATTATCAACAAATCTTATTGATATCATTTTCATTAATCTATTTTAAGTAATCTGAACTTGTCTCAACCCATTCAAAATTCTTATCAAGTTCTAGTCAAGTACTGAAATGTCGAATTTGAAGCTTGTCGATCCACATGAATAATTGATACTCTACTGGGTGGTCCAAGTTCCAAAAGTGCAGGAAGAGTCGGAGGCGGATCTAGAATTTTCGAAAAATAAGTTCACTATTAATTTAAATAAAAAAAAGTTGGTAGGCGATTAAATCCCATGACCTTAGGCTACCGGATATAAGAGATTAAGGGTGTGTTTGGTAGAACGAAAATATTTTCCGGAAAATATTTTCCCCTCATTTTTTACTCAAATCTCCTTTGCTTCAATAATGTCACTATGCGTATTCAATTTCTCATTCTCCAGCACAAAACAAGCCGTCATCTTTGGCTTTCTTCGACACTGCAGATTTGTTTCGCCAAAGTTGCGAGTTAATGGAGAGAAGAACAAAACTGGTGTGCTTGTTGTGGTTGATTTTGGGGCAAGAATTGGGTTGTGCTTGAAACAAATGGTTCGGGTGCTAGCAGTTACTCCGGCAGCCATGGGCGGTGGAGGTCAAAGTCGGTATAAAAGTTTAGAGAGAAAGCGAGAGTTGGGGGAATCAATAGAGATAGATAGGACAATTTAAGGTGACAAGTTGTTGTAGCACTGAAATATTTGGAAGGGGAAGTGAAGAGAGCATGAGTTTCAGTTTGCGGACTGCTTGTTGAAGGTGTATAAATACAATGCTATAGGTTACGTAAACGTTAGGGGTGTTCGATCAAACCTAACCCGAAAATCGACACCACACCAAATGATTAAAAAAATCTGATTAAATTTGGTTTGACATTCGATAAAATACCTCAACCAACCTAACATACAAATATAATTTTTAAATATACTCTTTTGATTTTTTATAAAATTTTCTTTAAAAACATATCTAAAAATATGTGGGATTCTCTCAAGGGATGTAATGTTTAAGAACAAATACAGAAATAATATTAAATTCCTTAAGAAACACATTTCTGTTTATATTTATTTATATTTCCAAAATTATTTTATAAATACAGTATACTAACAAGCTTAAGGAATTTAATATTATTTCTGTATTTGTTCTTACTGTTTCTGGAAGAGTAAAACCTTTGTGGTTTTGTACTCTATTAAAATCTACGTGATTTTAATATTTGTGTCATTCTTTTACAGAAATGACTAATGAGAATGAGAACCAAGCCGTTCCAATGGTGACTGCTAATGCCTCAACAAGCCAAACGACTCCGGTAGCATTGGCACCGGCGGAGAAACCCGAAAAAAATTTCAGGATTGATTTCAAGCGCTGGAAACAAAAGATGTTCTTCTATTTGACTACTCTAAGTCTCCAGAAGTTCATCAAGGAAGATGTTCCTGTGTTGTCCGATGAAACTCCTAAAACTGAACGCTTTCTCGTTGTTGAGGCGTGGAAGCATTCAAATTTTTTATTAAATACATTAATTAAAACCCAACAAAAAGTTAATTAAAATTTTTTAGTAGGGAAAAGAATGTATAAAGAGGAAAATAGAGATGTGCGAGCTTACTTATATTTTAAAATTTTTTAAATAAAAAAATAAATTATTAAATAATGCTCAAAAGTGTTATTGACATATGTAAAATTTTAAAATGTTCCTAGTAAGGGGATAATTGAAAAAAATATATTAAATTTCAAGAATAAAAACAATTATATTTATTGATGATTATCAAAAGGGTACTACACAAGACATTAAGTCAATTTATTAACTAATAAAAGATCACATTACAGTATGATAGTATTAAGTACATCTATCAATTCAAATTCTGTCTAAAGAAATGATGTGCTCTGACTATCAATTCAAACCGGAATCCTTTCCATTCAAGTACTTAGGAGTTCCTTTATCCTCAAGGAAGCTATCTATTCAGTAATGTATGCCATTAATGGAGAAGATTACAAACAGAATAAAATGATGGCCATCAAAACTCCTATCATGCAGTGGCAGACTACAACTGATAAGAAGTGTATTATTTCTAATGCAGACATACTGGGCATGTGTTTTTTATACGAGCTTTGATTTCCTGGGACAGAATATGCATGCATGTATCAACTGGAGGATTAAATGTTATGAACTTTGAATGGTGGAATAAGATAGCACTGTGTAAGCTAATGTGGGCAGTACATTCAAAGAAGGATGCTCTCTGGATCAAATGGATACACTTAATGTATATAAAGAAGAAGAATTTCAATATTATGCAGACCCCTAACCAAGCTTGTTGGCTAGTAAGGAAGGTATTTGCTATTAGACACCGGTACAAAAATATTGAACCCTTTGCAAAAATTAACAAGTTTTGCAGAAGGGGACAATTCAGTATTTAGAAGATGTACACTCTATCAAGACCTTCCTGGGACAGAATATGCATGCATGTATCAGTTGGAGGATTAAATGTTATGAACTTTGAATGGTGGAACAAGATAGCACTGTGTAAGCTAATGTGGCCAGCACATTCAAAGAAGGATGCTCTCTGGATCAAATGGATACACTTAATGTATATAAAGAAGAAGAATTTCAATATTATACAGACCCCTAACAAAGCTTGTTGGCTAGTAAGGAAGGTATTTGCTATTAGATACTGGTACAAAAATATTGAACCCTTTGCAAAAATTAACAAGTTTTGCAGAAGGGGACAATTCAGTATTTAGAAGATGTACACTCTATCTAGACCTTTCTGGGACAGAATATGCATGCATGTATCAGCTGGAGGATTAAATGTTATGAACTTTGAATGGTGGAACAAGATAGCAATGTGTAAGCTAATGTGGGCAGTACATTCAAAGAAGGATGCTCTCTAGATCAAATGGATACACTTAATGTATATAAAGAAGAAGAATTTCAATATTATGCAGACCCCTAACCAAGCTTGTTGGCTAGTAAGGAAGGTATTTGCTATTAGACACCGGTACAAAAATATTGAACCCTTTGCAAAAATTAACAAGTTTTGCAGAAGGGGACAATTCAGTATTTAGAAGATATACACTCTATCAAGACCTTAGTATCCGAAGGTTGGGTGTAAAGCCTTACTACGGGGTACAAGTATCCCGATACACAAGTTTATACTATGGCTAGCTCTAAATCACAGACTTACTACTGCGAATAGACTATTAGCATAGGACATACAGATTGATATTGGATGTGTTTTATGTAAGAATGGAAAAAATGAAACTGTGACTCATTTGTACTTTGAATGTCAGTACTCAAGGAGTACATGGGAAACTCTGCTAAACTAGATAGGAGAGAAGCATCAGATTGGTACATGGGAAGAGGAAGTTAAATGGCTGAGTGCAAGCACAAAAAACAATCGAGCTTATGGAATTATCTTGGCATTTCTGTTTGCAACACTAATATACCATACTTGGATAGAAAGGAACATGCGCAGTTCCAGGAAAAGAAGATTGATATGAAGAAGCAGCTACGGGACATTGTCCTTCAATTACACATCAAAGGATAGTAGAAGAAAAATTGAAGAAGTACTTAGAAAGAATTAGTAGGTTTCATCTATGATCTAGTATAGTAGGGGAACTATTACGTGTGCAAATGTTTGCTTTTTCTTTATAGTTATTTTGATGTTATCTTGAGTCTAACTCTTTAGTTCAAAAGAGGTAGAGGTGCTGTAAATATCATTACTGGTTAAATTAAAAAAAATATTTGACAAAAAAAAAGATAATGATAAGTAATAAATAATAAAAAGAACGATAAGCAAGGAATAAAAAAGAGAAAAATATCTGTCTGAAAATGTGGAAGGATAAGACTTATTTGAATTTGAGATGATAAGTAAAATGGCACTAAGAATTTTATCAAGAATAATATAATTTAATGTGCTCAAAAGAATTTTTATTAAAATTTATTATCTAATATGCTCAAAGAAGACTGATCACAATGTTATATGTTTAGTATTCTTTAATATTGACCGCAAAATAAAATACAAGTGCTAAATCAAGGGGTTGGGTTATTAGTGATATGAAAAAAAAGAAGTTATCCACTATATGTCCTGTTTCTTAAATAAAGTATCTGATAATTATTTATAATTCATATATAAAACGTTTAATTCGATAAACCTACCTTTTCTATTTAGAACACAGATAATGAGTTAGCTCCGTAATTATGTAGGAATACTAATCCACAGTTAAATTTGAGACCAACTTTCATAATCTCTAGTCATCATTGTTGGTATTAGTAATAAATTTTCTTCCACAAACTTATTATTTGACCCAATAACTACAATAATTAATTCCTAAATCTCACATTTAATTAGTATATAAATATATTTCGGATTAGTACACCTACAACGAAAATCGCACATCATATTTGGCACTCATCAACACACATAAGGTTTCATGTACTACAATTGATTAATGAGAAAAATAAGCATTTTTTTAATTGAAATTAATATGATTGCTAAACATTAAATTAAAAAGCTTTTAAGCTTTAAATTCTATTGGGGTTTTATGATTTTGTGATTTCTTTGGAATGAGTATTCTTGAAAGTGATTAAGGATATCTTTTGAAGTTCATATCTTAAATTCGAGGGAAATTGGTTAAGTATAGAGTTGGTTTTAGATAAAAATAAGATTGAAACTCCAAAAAAAAATGTTGCAGGAATTGTATGATAATTGTATCATAATTATACAAAAGTGTATCTGATACAACAATACGTAAATCATAATTGTATCAAAAATATTTCATATTTGTATCACACTTGTATCTAACTTGTATATGATATATTAATAACTAAAACGGTACCGAATACAATATTAATGTAGTTACCATCCATTTGTGATACAAACGGTGACACATTTCTAAATAATTATGATACAACTGTGATCTTTATCTTCTTCAAGTTTTAATCACAACTCTAAACTTAAAAATGATATAATATTATATTATAATTGTATTAGTATTGTATCAGATATTGTTTTAAGTATTGATGTATCAGATACAAGTAACATACAATTTTGATACAATTCTAAAATAATATTGATACATTTATCATACAATTATCATATAATTCACCCGCAACTTCATTTTCTTCAAGTTTCAATCTGAAATTTTACCTAAAACCAACTCTAAACTTAACCAATTTCCCTCAAAATTGAGATATAAAGTTATAAACTGCAAGATATATTCGCCAATCAAGAATACCCAATCCAAACAAATCACAAATTCGTAAATCGCTATTATTGAATTCAAGTTTCGAAATTTTTTAATGGATATCAATGGAGAACCCTTTGCTATTGCAATTTAAAGTTTTGCCATTTTCGTCTGCATTATGAGACAAGTACTGAGTTTGGGTGATAAGTATGAGGGGGGAGAATGCGATGTGAAATCTTTTGAAAAATAGATGAAATTTGAATTTTTAGGAGAACGATTGGTGAAGGAGAGATGAGATATTAAATTTTAAAAATCTTCTATTTTCTTCTTTTTTTTTATGGTTTTGTACGTAAATGGTAAATATAGATATAGAACATAATTAAATACCAACCTAAATAAAGTGGTAAATAAGTTTCTATGATAGCATAGATGAGTAAATTTCCCCTCTGAAAACTTTAGAAAAGGCCAGTGTATAGAACACAAAAATCCATGGGAACCCATATTAGTTTGAAGTCTAGTAGATGCTCTTGCCAAATGGGCACCATCAAAGTGTGAGATGTAGCAGTACTATAACAATTGCAATAACTTTTAAGTTATATACGCACCATATAGATTTTCTTATAAACAAAGTATAAGTATCCAACGAAGGGCAACTAACTACCTTTCGTATATATTATTTCGTCATAAGTTTGAGATTTTTTTATATTTTTCTTTTGGGGAGGTTATTTGCTTCTTTGTCTTAATGAATTTTCGAAGAATACTCCACATAAAGAAGAGATTTCTCATGCAGTTGGCCTCGTGACAGCTTAGAACTTACTGAACATTCAAATGACAACAATAATAATAACAAAGTCAGTATAATCCTATACGTGAAATAATAGATATGCAGATTTTAACCTTACCTTACAAAAAGATAGAGAAATTGTTTCATATGACATATAAAACTCTTTCCCCATACCCTACATTTTACGATGAGACCGAATTTATTTCTTCTTTTGTGAGATTGATTAATGACCTTGGCTTTAAAATTTACGGCAAAGGGCCAAATATACCCTTCTACTTTCAAATATTGTTTACTTGTATCATTCGTTATACAATTCGGTTATCCATACCCTTACCGTCATCTTTTGGAACAAAAATACCCCTATTTTGGATGGAGTGCCACATGGCAACACCAGATTAAAAGGACTCATTTCCTTTTTTTACCCAACCCGTTTACAAAAACCCACAACCCGAACTATATTTTCATTGTTCAATTTTTTTAAAGAATTTTCTTTTTGTAAAACTTAAAAATAATTGCAAAATATTTTTGTTTTTTTAAACTGAGTAGATACTGAAAAGATTTTACAAAAAAAATAGTAAAAACTAAAAAAAAATTATTTTTAACAAAATATTTTTATTGTAAAAACTAAAAAATATTATAAAAACTGAAGAAAAAAACTCAATTTTAACAAAATATTTTCGTTTTTTAAAAACTGAAAAAAATATTTCCATTAAAATATTTCGTTTTGAAAAATGTTTTTTTTTCATTTTTTTAAAATATTTTCTTTTTGATAAAACTGAAAAAACAAATTTGTATAAACTAAATTTTCTTTTGTAAAAACAGAAAAAAAATATTTTTTTACAAAATATTTTTGTTTTTGAATTATTTTTTCATGTTTTTAGTTTTTTAAAAGAATTTTGTTTTGTAAAAATTGGAAAAATAAATTTGTAAAATAGAAATTTTTTTTTTTGTTTTTTAATATAATATTTTCTTTTTTTTTAGAACAGAAATTTTTTATTAAAAAAATTGGGAAAAAATGAAAATATGGGTCGGGTTATGGGTTTTTTAAAAATGGGTTGGGAAAAAAATTGATTGTTTTAATTTGGTGCTGTCACGTGGCACTTCATCCAAAAATAGGGGTATTTTTGTTTCAAAGAATAATAATAGGAATATATACAACCCAATAGTATGACGGTAGGGATATGGATAGTTCAACAGTATAGCGAATGGTACAGGTAAATAATATTTGAAAGTAAAGGAGTATATTTAGCATTTTCCATAAAATTTATTACCTTTTCAGTACTGTTATCTCTATAATAGAAGAATACTTTGCAAATGCAGTACGAAGAGGATTCTCTCCTTAGCCAAACAAATATAGGAGCACATCAAAATTCTAACCAAATTTGCATTGATAAAAGAATTTAGTTCTTGGAATTTAAAATCCAAGATAATAACAGCTTCGAGTAGCAAAAGTTGCCATATTTATTGATATCAAATAATAAACTTCCATACGTGAAAATCTCCCAAACTGGATGAGTCCCCATATTCATTTGGTTAATTATTAAATTCTAAGATCGATACAATCTACGAGCAAACGAATTTGATTTTAAAATGGTAGTTTAAAATACTATTATATAAGAGAATCTTTAGATCATTCATTCATTCAAAAGCTTTTTTTCTCTCTTACCAATGGAGTTTTATCAAACGTCAAAATGCAATGTAATTCTTTCTCACCCTTGAACTTCTCAATTTTATTCAAGTGTTTGCATCGGTTATTATTATATTTCTATGTTGTTATTATTATTTTGTTGTTAAGGATTTGTTATTGAAAAATGTTGTAACAGCTTTTGGCAAAAGTAGTGGTCGTTTTGACATGGGGAATGCTATGTCTTAGAGCAGCGGAATGCAGTGATGATACTGCAGGATCGGTGGACTATGAAGCAATAAACTG
>JASVEL010005910.1:0-21069 GCA_032618575.1 Nicotiana noctiflora
GCTTTTCAATTGCACGAGATGGGATTTGGTCAACACATCAATTATCGTAAGTTAGGAAAAGATAAGGCCAGTGATTTAAACCAAAAGAGAAACATGTGCAATGAAGCGAGTAACAATTAAAAATGTTTTAGGGTTCATGTGAGACACAAAGGTCGGCAAAGTGTCAACTCGGGAACAATACAACAAATGGAAATATAGGGTTCGAACGGAGAGGAGGTATATCTTATGACAAAGGAAGGAGTCAGTCAACGAAACGACTAAGGTCTTCAAATGAAATCATTGAAGGAACAATAGACTTTATGATCGGAGTTTGTGGGATCCGTCAAGAATGGAACAACATACAGGCCGTAAGGGAGGCGGGTTTGAACAAAGAGGAAGTGAAAATGGATAGTCAGTAACCATGCAAGGCATTCAAGTGGAAAGCATTTATCAAAGGAAGAGAAAGAGCAATCGTCATCAAAGTTGAAGGCCACAACCAACCACCGCATTTTAAACTGACAGATTTTTCTTTGATTTGAAACAGGGATAAAAGATATGCTCAAGAGAATTATCAAACTAGGGCAGAAAATTTTCTGTCATGTTGAACTTTCTTGAAGACGGATATTCATTTGAAGAAAATGAAGGTCAATACAATTGTTTTTTGAAGGTGGACAATTCAAGTCGGAACGTAAATGAAACAAGTTTCGGAGAATGATAAGAGTCAAAATCTTAGTTTGTTGAATCTTTTACCTAAGATGAAAATCTTAGTCTGATGAATTTTTCACCTAAGATAAAAGGAGAAAATCTTAGTCTATTGAAACTTTCTCCTAAGATAAAAGTCTTAGTCTAATGAATTTTTCACCTAAGCTAAAAGGAAAGAATCTTAGTCCGTTGGAATTTTCACCTAAGATGAAATCTTAGTCTGATGAATTTTTCACCTAAGATATAGGGATAGTGTAATTTGAAAACAAAAGGAAGGCAAAGTCAATAAAAGGAAAGGAATGATGTGGAAAAAGGAAGGGCATATTTGAAAATGAAAGTAGAAGAAAAGGAAGGTTTATTTTAAAAACAAAAGGAAAGCAAAAGTCGAAATAAACAAAGAAAAGATTGTTGAATTTGAAAGCTTAAGAAAGTCTGGAAAATGGACCCAGTCTCATGAATTATCTCATAGAGTTAAAATCGCAGTCCGATGGATCTTCCTCCTGAGACCACACGGAAAATGGACCTAGTCCGATGAGATATCTTCTAGAGTCAAAATCTTAGTCTGTTGAAACTTTCACATAAGATGAAAATCTTAGTCTGATGAATTTTTCACCTAGGAGCCATTATCTCAGTCCATCAGAGCTTCCTCCTTAAACCTCACAGAAAATGGACCTAGTCCGATGAATTATCTCCTAGAGTCAAAATCCCAGTCCGATGGATCTTCCTCCTGAGACTACACAGAATTGGACCTAGTCCAATGAGAGTCAAAATCTTAGTCTGTTAAAACTTTCTCCTATGATAAAAATCTTAGTCTGATGAATTTTTCATCTAAGATAAAGGTAAAATCTTAGTCTGTTGAAACTTTCACCTAAGATAAAAATCTTAGTCTGATGAATTTTTCACCTAAGATAAAGGTAAAACCTTAGTCTGTTGAAACTTTCTCCTAAGATTAAAGGTCTTAGTCTGATGAATTTTTCACCTAAGATAAACTTTAGTCACAAAGTAACGCAAAAGTTTTAATTTCTGTTCAGGCGTCCACTTGTATATAACAAGGGAATATTTTCTGCATTTTTAATTTTTGTACAGGCGCCCACCTGTGTAACGGGGGAATACTTTTCTGCATTTTTAATTTGTGTTCAGGCGCCCACCTGTATAATAAGGGAATACTTTTCTGCATTTTTAATTTCTGTTCAGGCGCCCACCTGTACAACGAGGAAATACTTTTCTACATTTTTAATTTCTGTTCAGGCGCTCACCTGTATAACGAGGGAATACTTTTCAGCATTTTCATTTTCTGTTTAGCCGCCCACCTGTATAACGAGGGAATACTTTTCTGCATTTTTAATTTCTGTCCAGGCGCCCACCTATATAACAAGGGAATATTTTTCAGCATTTTTAATTTTTGTTCAGGCGCCCACCTGTATAACGACGGAATACTTTTCTCTATTTTTAATTTCTGTTCAGGCGCCCACCTGTATAACGAGGGAATACTTTTTCAAAAAAATGAAATTTTTCTTTAAATTCTGACATTTAATAACATGATGTGCCCAGTCACCATATTGGGGCAGAAATATTTTTTCTTTGGTTGTTTATTTTGTCACAAGCATGAGTCCACCTGGAAATGGACGCATATTTCAAATTGAAGTGGTTGAACATCATCAAGGCAACAACAAGAATGCCGTTACAAGATACAAGTTCAAGGGAACACAAGAACAAGTTGGAAGGCATAGATAGGATTTTTTGTAATTCATAGACTATAGCTTAGGCTACTTTCTTTTATTTTTTATCATGGTGTAATAAGGGGTCAGTCGACAATAACAGCAGTAACAACAGCAACCGCAGTGAGATCACAGTCCTTGGTAGTCCCAACTACCAGACATTCCCGAACTACACTGACCTTATTCCTGTTTAGCACAGGATATGTAGGCAACCTCTGAAGTAGGGTGCGGTCAAAATATTTCAAAAATGTTTCACAACAGAATACTCGAACGGGTAAAAATCGCCCATATTTGCTCACTTATCTTTGCACTGAAACTCTTCGTGTTCCCGAGCAAATAGGGGCAGCTGTGAGCACGTAATTTTTACCCTACATATGAGTTATTCCCATAAAATTCAAAATAAATAATCTTTCCTTATTTTTACAATTTGTGTGAATTTAGTGTTGATTATTTTCATGTTATTTATGCACAAGGAAATACAAAATGTGCATTTGCATTTAGGAGATTAATTTTGCATTTTAGTAGGCATTAATTCGTTTAAACAAAAATCAAAATTGCATTTTTATGCTTTAATTGAAATTTGTTAAAAATAAAGTTAATTAGCTTAACAAATTTAATAAAAAATCAAAATAATTATAAAATATAAAAATACAGAAATACAAAGAAAAGGAATACAAAGAAGACAATACAACAGAAAAATACATGGAGAAGGCTGAAAATTGGATCAGATGGCCCAAAGCTAGAAAACCCCAGGCGCAAGATTTAAATCGAACGACCCAAGCCCAAATTACCCAAACCCGGTCCCATCCTTAACCCACCAAACGACGCCGTATAAGCGTTGCATCAATCTTAGCCGTTCAATTCGTTAAATCCAACGGTTGTGGATCGTTAGTGTATTTTAATATGCACTCTATACATTAATGAGAGAATAACCCTAGAATCTAATATCAGACTCCGCCACCCCTTCTCCTCGAACCCTTCTTGATAAACCGCTAGGGTTTCGCAGTCCATGGCAGCGACAAGTCACCATCTCCGACCAAATCGACCCCAAACAACTCCTATCACCTTCCTCTACTAGGATATGTTATCCTTGTCTTTCAAGTCTCATCAGAATTCCTTGAATTTCCGTTCGATATTTTTCAGGCCAAGTTAACATGTAACCCAATGACCCTCAAAACAACACCATGGAATCACCTTAGCATTCTTCACACTACCTATAGGACCTTAGGTCTTGAATATAACCAGAACAGCTCGAATTCGAGCTCAAAGATTTTTCGGCGACCAAAAATTCAAGAAAATGGTGCTAGAACTCGATTTCTAAAAGAAAAGAAGGAAAAAGAGAGTAAAAGAAGACGACTCTAATAAACGAAAACAAGAAAACTAAGTTCTTCTTTCTTTTGATTTTATTTTCTTTTTATGCATGTTTTTTTTTTATTTCCTTATTATTCATCTATGTTCGTTAACTTTAGAATTAGAATAATTAGGAAATTAGGAGTCAATTAGTTGAAATGATTTTCCTTTTGAAATTAGTCACGATTAAATAAATCGGTAACGTTCTGTTAAAACACATATGCCTATGTATTAATTTTGTTGGTTTAATGAGATTTTTGTGCTTAATCCGGATTTAATTAAATGTTAGTTTACTGCAATTTCAGATATAGAATGTGATTGGTTTGGATGAATTGTTGATTGAATCTATTAGCAACTAATTCTGATAGTGTTGCTGGTTATTAGCACAATTTAGCCTTAATTGTTTAAATAGTAAGTTTGGTTATAGCTGCTTAATTTTGTTAAAACAGGATTAATATGTGATAATTAAAGGGATTGAAATTGATGTGGGTTAATTGGGAGAATTTAATTACTTTTCAAGGGTCTTTGGGGGATTTTAGTTAATAGTTTAATAGTACTTTAATTAGTACTAAATAAGTTTGATCTGATTAGTTATAGCTGATTGATTAATTAGAATTAGTTAACTTTGGATAATCAGTTTGTTAATTAGGTTGATATAAATCAATTGGTAATAACTATTAGGAAGCGGGGGTAGAATGGGAATAGTAATTGGTATAACCGTAATACATCTAGAGGATCAAGGGTAATTTGGGCATAAAAAAGTGATGATTCAATGAATAAAAAATGCAAGTGGGGGTGTAATAGGAATTGCAAAGAATTGGAACATGATTGATGCAACTAGACCATTCTAGAATGGCTACTAGTGCAAGTTTTAATAAAGTAAATGTAGCAATCTGTCCAAAAAAGTTAAAAATGAGGGATTCTCTTATAATTATTAATTTTGAAATTCCCTCACATTTTTCTACCTATAAATAGGCAGTAATTCTGCTGAATTAAGGGCTCTCTTCCAGATTTTGAAAGGCTCTCTTCCATTTTTAGACTTTTTTCCCAGATTTTAGACTTTTTCTTCCATATTTGTACTTTTTCCAGATTTTTAACCTTCTCTCTAGACTTTTGAACCCTTTAAGCTTTAAAATCTTAGAAAATTCCCAAAAAAAAAGACTTGTTAAGGTTCCAGATCTGGAATTAACATTTTCGAGAATATATTTTTTCTCTTCTTCTATCAAACTTCTCTCAAAAATCCAAAATCATTACAAAACCAGTAGAAAAATCAAAATCAGTATTCTATATAGAATTTTCAATAAAATTGCAGCTTCTCAACTCATCATTTCCTCAATTACGGTTCAATTTGAAGTCATCGAAACCTTACGATTATTGACTTCAAGTTCGAATCCGTTTTGACTCAACTTAAAATAGAATTAGTTAAGTGTTGTTTTGATTGCTGTGATCTCGACTGAAATTTGAAAAGATTTAAAGTGTTAAAATTCCTGTCGCCTTTGGACTTGATCTGCTGATTAGCTGCTGTGGAATTTTGTAAATTGTTGCTGCTGTCATTGTTACTACTGAAACTACTTGTTGAATAATACTATATTGCTGTGTCTATTAGATCTAATAGATTTGCTCCACTTTCAGGTACACATTTGTAAATCTCAGGCTTATGGAAATGAAATGAAAGTTGTTTGAACTGCTCTGCTGAAATTTTTTCATTTCTGTTTCTTTAGTTTCTTTTTATATAAAAAAATGATTAAACTGTATGTTATTTGTTAATTAGATCATCGTTCTAAAATTGTATAATGGGGACTGGACTGAATTCAAGTGAATTTTTAATGCATGAAATAACTAGGGAGTTTAAAGTCCAATAGGACAGTGAGATAGTCGATTATATGTAGTTCATTTTAAGATGTGGTTGTCTAACAGTAGAAGCAGAGATAGAGTTGGATAATAATTGATGTTCTTAGTCATTGTTGTGATTAATGTAGTTGAAATGGCTAACTCTTAGTAAGCATGTAATCAATGTATAGATGCGTTTTATAATAATGTATAGCAATAGTAGTGAACAGAATACAATAATAAATAAATTTTCGGATCTACATTTAGGCAAATAACTAGATTGATTCATGTATGAAATGGTTTGATAAAAATAAACAGTATCTCGATAACAACCGAATCGTTAAAACTATTTTAGTTGTTCACATCAGATCCTGGCATAATTTTACGAAAAATAATAGAACTGGAAATATGATTGTTGTTACCAGCATGTTTATATATGTGTAGAAGATGTTCAATTTCAGTCAAGTTTAAATACTTTGTTATGATGGAAAATTCGTGTGAGTAATATGTACTACCTTAGTGATTGTTAGCTTATGTCATTTTGAATAAAACATGGTTGGATTTTATTATTTGGGTCTTGAAAAGTGTTTGGGCCTAAACCAAGGATTGGCCCAATTTGCTGCCTCAGTCATATGCCCATTGGGGCTTTGACCCAATTTTCGGCTGTCCTGCCAGCGCCATTTGAACCTTATGATCGAGGCCCAGGCTGTTTGAAATAATAATTCACGGGTTCTAATTTAGAAGACAAAAGATATAGTTAATTAACAAGGACACGTTCTTTTATCATTAGGGGAAAAACCTAGTAGAGAATTGTAGTTTCTTTTAAAGTGGCCTTAAAATAAAAGTGAGATAAGCCACGCCGCATTAAATATACAATTACGGGGCCCTCAATTAATTGTTATAAAAATTCTAGACTCGGAAGGAACGTTTAGCGAATTTCACGATCTTTCCAAAAGTTAATCAAGACGTAGGAACTTTAGGCGCGACTTATAATAATATTACATTCTCAAGTACGGGTGCACATTTATGTGACCCAAATCCTACTCTCAATGAAGTCGGAATATGTTAAAGGCCATAGGCGTACTGGTACGGTGTGGCCTGAAATGCATTTTCACGACGTTGCAATTCATTAAAAATGATAAAGCAGCATATTAATAAATGCCCATAAATTGGAATATATAAAGGAATCAGATAAAAACAATTACAGCAGTTGAGCGACCGTGCTAGAATCACGGAATCCGGGAGTGCCTAACACCTTCTCCTGGGTTAACAAAATTCCTTTTCCAGATTTCTGATTTTGCAGACTGTTAAACTATAATGACCCGGCCGGTCATTTTTGAAATTTACACCCTGATCCCCAATTTAACTGTTCCCCTAAGTTCATTTCTGCTATTGTAGTTTGTCGGGAGGTTCGGTGCTAGAATTTGGAGTGTTTTGGGACACTTAGTACCTAAATGAGAGCTTTATAGTTGAAAACTAGCCTATACTCGGAATAGTATTAAAACGACCTCGAAATGGAAATTAGATGTTTCCATTAGCCCTGTTAGGTGATTTCGGAGTTGGAACCGCGTTCGGAATGTATTTTGGAGATCTGTAGCTCAATTAGGCTTGAAATGCCGAAGTTTGAAATTTCGGAAATTCGATCGATGGTGAGATTTTGATCCGGGCGTGTAACGACCCGGCCGGTCGTTTTATAAAATTACGCCCCAATACCCAATTTAACTGTTCCCTTAAGTTCATTTCTGTTACTGTGGTTTGCCGGGAGAGTCGGTTCTGAAATTTGGAGCATTTTGGGACACTTAGTCCTTAAATGAGAGCTTTAAAGTTAAAAAATGGCCTGTAGCCGGAACAGCGTTAAGACAACCTCGGAACGGAAATCTGATGGTTCCATTATCTCCGTTAGGTGATTTCGGGGTTAGGAGCGCATTCGGATAATATTTCGGAGGTCCGTAGCTCAATTAGGCTTGAAATGCCGAAGTTTGAAATTTTGGCGAATCCGAACGATAGGTGAGATTTTGATCCGGGGGTCAGAATGGAATTCCAACAATTTATGTATCTTCTTTATGTGATTTTGGATATGTTCACAAATTTTCAGGTCATTCGGACGTCGTTTGGTCGGGTTTTTGATCGAATGTGCAATTCGGAAAGTTTTAAGAAATTTAGGCTTTAATCCGTGTGTAATTGGTGATTTTGATGTTTAGGATGGTGTTTTTATGAGTGGAACAAGTTCGTTTCGTGTTTAGGAGTATGTTGGTGGTTTTCGTTGGGGTCCCGGGAGCCTCGGGATGAATTCGGGGGTCCAAACAGACCATTTTGTGCCAAAGGCACTGCTGTTTCTGCAGCAATAATTGCAGAGCATTTTTGCTCTCCACGATCGCGGAGATGTCCATGCGATCGCGTAAGGAGTGGTGGTAATGCATCGCGATTGCGATGCCTAGGATGCGATCGCGTAATGGGAAAGCCCGGAGCTCTGCAATCGCGAGGTGAGGCGTGCGATTGCGTAAGTCTGGAAGTTGAAGCATCGCGATCGCGTGAGGTAGTATGCGACCGCGTAGGGTAGTTTGGGGAGCCGGCCGAGTTTGTTCTTCGCGATTTGTATCATTGCGATCGCATAGGGTCGCTATGTTGTTCACTGTGATCGCGTCCAGGACAACGCAATCGCGTAGAGGAAAAATAGGCCGCCCAGGATTTGTGCATCGCGATCGCAAGCCCAGTGCTGCGATCGCGTAGAGTTAATTGGCCTGGCAGTGACTTTAAGTCCAGAAACATTTCAGTCGCGGCCTAACACACAAAAACCGGCATTGTTGAGCTCCAAGAGAGGAAATTGAAGGGAAAACGCTAGGATATCATTGGGGGTAAGTTTCTTGACCTTAATTCGTTAGTTTATCATGAAATCCGTGATTATTTCACTGAAAATGGAAGATTAAAGGTGGGTTTGAGCCCTACGCCTAAATTTTAGAAAACCTTTGATTTGAATGGGCAAACGAAGTCCGATTTCGATAAATTTTATATGCACGGACTCGTATTGAGATAAGGAACCCAAATATATAACTTTCGAGATTTTTCAATAAGCGTACCGAAAGTCAGGTTTTGGCAACTTGGGGGTTTTGGTGTATTTTAAGTTGTTTTGATTGGGTAGTGCCCAATTGGCCTATTTTGATGTGACTCTATTGATTTTTATCAGACATTACAACTGTGGAGGCCGACATTCGTGGTAAGAGAGTTGTTTCTTAGCGGTTTTGTACCGGAGTTGATGTAACTGGCTTGTCTAACCTCGTGTGGGGGAATTTTCACCCCTAGGATATTATGTGATAGTTTAAATGCCTTGTACGCACGGTGACGAGCGTGTACATCCGCTGGTTGTTGAACACATACTTTACTTGAATTGTCCAATTTGTGATATCCCTGTTCTTAGCTGATTAATTCGATATTCTTGCCCGGTAGTAGTTAGAAAAGCATGACTTGGTAGTATTTAACTGTCTAGTTGCCTAATTGTCTTACTTGAACTTCTTGATAATTGTTGGCACTATTTTTTGGTGAAGTTGTAGTTAATTATATTATGTTCTCTCTGTGTGTTTTCTTTATTTGATGTGTTGGTGGATTGCGGGTTCAATTCCCGGAGATCCCAAGGCTGTGGGTTCGATTCCCAAAGACCCGGAGTGATATTATTTGTGGACTGCGGGTTCGATTCCCGGAGATCCTGGGTTATTGAGATATGGACTGCGGGTTTGATTCCCAGAGATCCTGATCTTATTGAGATATGGATTGCGGGTTCGATTCCCGGAGATCCTGATGTTATTGAGATATGGACTGCGGGTCCGATTCCCGGAGATCATGATGTTATTGAGATATGGATTGCGGGTTTGATTCCCAGAGATCCTGATGTTATTGAGATATGGACTGCGGGTTCGATTCCCGGAGATTCTGAGCTATTGATATATTATTGAGATGTGGACTGCGGGTTCGATTCCCGGAGATCCTGAGGCTTTATTGAGACATGGGCTACGGGTTCGATTCCCGGAGACCCAGGGGTACTGTTGATGGGATTGTGGGTTCAATTCCCACAGGTCCTGGACTTGTTAATTGAGTTTGTTACTTGTTGTTAGCTTAATTGTTGACGGTTGTAGTAATCATTTTATTGTGGTTATTTCGGAATTATTATCATTTAAACTGCTTATTATTATTATTATTATTATTATTATTATTATTATTATCACTTTGTAATTGTTTTCTCTCAGTAGGGCCCTGACCTTCCTCGTCACTACTCCATCGAGGTTAGGCTTGGCACTTACCTGAGTACCGCCGTGGTGTACTCATGCTACTCTTCTGCACACTTTTGTTGTGCAGATCTAGGTACATCAGGATAGGCTCACACCAGGTGATTCAGCAACGCTTTCAGAGACCTCGAGGTATGATCTGCTACGTCCGCGGATCCGGAGGCCTTCCTTCTATTCTGATAGTGCTAGTAGATGTTTTTCCTTCATTCCGTTGTTAGACACTCTTTATACATAGAGCTACAGTTGTATGTTCTCTTTTAGTCTTTGTTACCCGTGGGATTCCGGGTCTTAGTGGTGTTTTATACAGTGCATTTGTTGGGTGTATGTGCCAAGCGGCATGGATTACATTCCTTTTATCTTATTTTCCGCTAATTCTTATTAAATGTTCATAAACGTGTATATTCCGCAACGTGTTAGGCTTACCTAGTCGTGGGGACTAGGTTCCATCACGACATGTTCACGATTGGTGAACTAGGGTCTCAGAGCTCTAGGTTCATAGGAGTCACGGGGCACAGACCGGTTACTTAGAGCCTCGCTGATCGATACGGAGACGTCCGTATTTATCTACGAGGAGCTATGTAACTGTTTAGGAAACTCTTCATTTCTTTTGGATTCCTTGTCGTGTGACATTTTTGGCATCAAATCTAAACTATTGCTTTCTATTCTCTCACAGATGGTAAGGATACGAGCTACTCGCGATGATCAGGTACCCGCGCCCCCTGATGCCGCCGTCAGAGGCCGGGGCCGAGGTAGAGGACAAGGATGCACCCGAGGTGCAGCCACAGCACCCGCGCGCGCTGCCGCTGAGGTGCCACAGGTAGACCAGGTTGGAGCGCAGGCACCTGGTACACCGACTACAGCTGCCACTACTCCAGCACTCCTGGAGACCCTGGCCCAGTTCATGAGTATGTATACCACTTTAGCTTAGGCAGGACTGCTCCCTCTCGCTGCAGCTACATCCTAGGCAGGGGGAGGGCCCCAGACTCCCGTAGCCATCACACCTGAGCAGCATGTGCCAGTGGGACAGGTCCCAGAGATTTTGGTTATGCCTCCTGCCGCCCCAGCACAGCTCGGAGGTGAGTCAGCTGCCTCTGAGGACGAGCAGCGTAGATTGGAGAGGTTCAAGAAATATGACCCTCCAGTGTTCAGTGGGCTGGCTTCAGATGATGCATTGGGTTTTCTGGAGGAGTGTCATCGTATTCTTTGTACTCTGGGGATTGTGGAGACCAACGGGGTTTCCTTTACTACTTTTCAATTTCGTGGGGCCACTTACGATTGGCGGCGCACGTACGAGTTGGATAGTCCAGAGGAGTCTGCTTCATTGATTTGGACGCAGTTTTCAGATCTATTTTTTGAGAGAGTTTGGTCCTCAGAGCCTTAGGGATTCTTGGTGCTCAGAGTTTGAGCGGTTGCGATAGGGCTCCATGTCAGTATCAGAGTATGCTATCAGTTTCACCCGTTTTGCCAGCATTCACCGGCCTTGGTAGCCATACTCCGGGAGAGGGTGCGGAGATTTATTGAGGGACTGATTCCGCCGATCCGATCCAGCATGGCCAGAGAGTTGGAGACAGATATATCTTTTCAGCAAGCAGTGAGCATTGCCAGGAGGATCGAGAGTATGCTCCCTAGAGAGCGGGGAGAGGGAGGCCAAGAGGTCTCGTGAGTCGGGCCATTTCTCTGGTGCCCTCACTTCAGCAGCCGATCGTTTTGGCAGGGGTTATTCCGGCCGACCAGTTCACTAAGCATTGCCCGCGGCCAGTAGTACTCCAGCTCTTCCAGCACCTCAAGATCCTTATTATGCTCCCCCAGTTTCTAGTGCACCTCCTGTGCGGGGTACTTCCAGGGGTCAGACTAGTGGAGGTGAGGCCGGTCAGTCTTAGCCACCGCGTCCTCCCAGAGCTTGTTTTGAGTGTGGGGATACTCGCCATCTGGTTAGGGAGTGCCCCAGGCGCAGGAGAGGGGCCCCTCATCAGTCATCACAGCATCAGTGTGGTTCTCAGGGCTAGCAAGCTATCATTCCAGCTCCAGCTGCCACTCCACCTGCCCAGCCAGCCAGGGGCGGGGGTCAGGGTGCCAGAGGCCGCCCTCGAGAGGGGGGACAGGCCAGATTCTATGCTATTCATGATCGCGCTATGGCTGTTGCATCTGACTCTGTTATCACAGGTATTATTATGGTTAGTCACAGGGAGGCATCGGTTCTATTCGACCCTGGTTCCACTTTTTCATATGTGTCTTCTTACTTTGCTTCTCATCCGGGTGTGCCTCGGGATTCTTTGAGTGCCCCCATTTATGTTTCCACTCCGGTGGGTGATTCTTTGGTCGTGGACCGTGTATATCGGTCGTGTTTGGTTACCATTTGTGATTTTGAGACCAGAGCGGATCTATTGTTGCTCGGGATGGTCGATTTTGATATTATTCTAGGCATGGACTGGTTGTCGCCCCATTATGCTATTCTTGATTGTCACACCAAGACCGTGACGCTGGCTATGCCGGGCATTCCACGTATTGAGTGGAGTGGTACTCTAGATCACACCCTTAGCTGTGTCATTTCCTTTCTCAGAGCTCAGCGTATGGTTGAGAAGGGGTGTGCTGTTCATTTAGCTTATGTGCGGGTTGTCAGTATTGACACTCCCTCTATTGATTCTGTTCCTGTGGTACGTGACTTTGCTGATGTATTTCCAGCTGATCTCCCGGGCATGCCGCCCGACAGAGATATTGATTTTGCTATTGATTTGTTGCCGGGCACTCAGCCCATTTCTATTCCACCGTACCGTATGGCTCCTCCTGAGTTGAAGGAGTTGAAGGATCAGTTACAGGAGTTATTGGGTAAAGGTTTCATTCGACCTAGTGTTTCGCCTTGGGGTGCTCCTGTGTTGTTTGTGAAGAAAAAGAACAGTTCTATGCGAATGTGTATTGACTATCGTCAGTTGAACAAGGTTACAGTAAAGAACCGGTATCTTTTGCCCCGTATTGATGATCTATTTGACCAGCTACAGGGTGCACAAGTGTTTTCTAAGATTGATTTGCGCTCCGGGTATCACCAGTTGAAGATTCGGGAGCCAGATATCCCGAAGACTGCCTTCAGGACCCGGTATGGTCACTATGAGTTCCTCGTGATGTCTTTTGGGTCGACTAATGCCCCAGCAGCATTTATGCATTTGATGCACAGTGTGTTCAGGCCTTATCCTGGACTCGTTCGTGATTGTCTTCATTGATGATATTCTAGTATATTCCGGAGTCGGGAAGAGCACGAGCAGCATTTGAGGATAGTGCTTCGATTCTGAGGGAGAAGCAACTTTATGCCAAGTTCTCTAAATGTGAATTCTGGTTGAGTTCAGTGGCATTTTTGGGCCACGTGGTGTCGAGTGATGGTATTCGAGTAGATCCGAGGATGGTGGAGGCCGTGCAAAGTTAGCCCAGACCCTCCTCCGCTACTGAGATTCGCAGTTTCCTTGGTTTGGCAGGCTATTACCGTCGTTTCGTAGAGGGGTTCTCTTCGATTGCAGCACCTATGACCAGATTGACCCAAAAGGGTGCCCCTTTCCAATGGACAGACGAGTGTGAGGCGAGCTTTCAGAAGCTCAAGACAGCTTTGACTTCGGCCCCTATATTGATGTTGCCTACAGGTTCGGGGTCCTATATTGTATATTGTGATGCCTCACGAGTTGGACTCAGTGCGGTATTGATTCAGGATGGTAGGGTGATTGCCTACGCGACCAGACAGCTGAAGGTGCATGAGAAAAGCTACCCTGTTCATGATTTGGAGCTAGCTGCCATTGTTCACGCCTTGAAGATTTGGTGTCATTACTTATATGGGGTTCCTTGTGAGATCTACACTGATCACCGGAGCTTGCAGCACTTGCTTAAGCAGAAGGACTTGAATATGCGTCAGAGGAGATGGTTGGAGCTACTGAAGGATTATGATATTACTATTCTCTACCATCCGGGCAAAGCTAATGTGGTTGCCGATGCCTTGAGTCGTCGGCCAGAGAGTTTAGGGAGTTTGGCGTATCTACCAGCTTCGGAAAGGCCTATGGTGATGGATGTTCAGGCTTTAGCCACGCAGTTTGTTAGACTGGATCTTTCGGAGCCCAGCCGGGTTCTGGCTTGTGTGGTTTCTCGGTCTTCTCTATTTGACCGCATCGGGGAGCGTCAATTCGACGACCCTCATTTGCTTGTCCTTCAGGATAGAGTTCGGCGTGGTGATTCTCGAGATGTTACCATCGGGGATAATGGAGTTATGAGGATGCAGGGGCGTATTTGTGTGCCCAATGTAGATGATCTTCGAGAGCTGATTCTAGCAGAGGCCCATAGCTCGCGGTATTCCATCCATCCGGGTGCCGCGAAGATGTATCGGGACTTGACACAGCATTATCGGTGGAGGCGGATGAAGAGGGATATAATTGATTATGTTTCTAGATGCCTCAACTGCCAGCAGGTGAAGTATGAGCATCAACGTTCGGGTGGGTTGATACAGCAGATTGAGATTCCAGAGAGGAAATAGGAGCGCATCACCATGGACTTTGTATCTGGGCTTCCACGGACTGTTAGGAAGTTTGATTCCATTTGGGTTATTGTGGATCGATTGACGAAGTCCGCCCATTTCATATCGGTGAGCACCACTTATTCTTCGGAGCGACTCGCGGAGATCTATATCAGAGGAGATAGTTCGGCTGCATGGTATTCCAGTTTCCATCATTTCAGATAGAGGCACTCAGTTCACTTCAAAGTTCTGGAGAGCCGTACAACAGGAGTTAGGTAATAGGGTGGAGCTGAGCATAGTGTTTCATCCCCAGGCTGATGGTCAGTCCGAGCGCACTATTCAAATTTTGGAGGACATGCTCTGTGCGTGCATGATTGAGTTTGGAGGTTCATGGGATCACTTCTTGCCACTGGCGTAGTTTGCTTATAATAACAGCTACCAGTCCAGTATTCAGATGGCACCGTATGAGGCCCTATATGGTAGGAGGTGCAGGTCTCCCGTGGGTTGGTTTGAGCCGGGCGAGGCCAGGCTGCTAGGTACTGATATGGTTCAGGATGTTATGCACAAGGTCAAGGTGATTCAGAATAGACTTCGTGCAGCCCAGTCTAGACAAAAGAGTTATACGGACAAGAAGGTTCGCAATGTGGCTTTTATGGTTGGTGAGCGAGTTCTGCTTCGAGTCTCGCCCATGAAGGGCGTTATGAGGTTTGGGAAGAAAGGAAAGCTGAGTCCTAGGTTTATTGGCCCTTTTGAGATTTTGAGGCGTGTTGGGGAGGTTGCTTATGAGTTGGCCTTACCTCCTAGTCTAGTCGGAGTTCACCCTGTATTTCATGTCTCTATGCTCTGGAGATACCATGGTGACCCGTCGCATGTGTTGGATTTCACTTCTGTTCAGCTAGACAAAGATCTGTCTTATGTTGAGGAGCCAGTAGCCATTCTAGATAGGCAGGTCAAGAAGGTCAAAGAACATCGCTTCGGTAAAGGTTCAGTGGCGGGGCCAGCCGATCGAGGAGGCGACTTGGGAGACCGAGCAGGATATGAGCAGCCAGTACCCTCATCTTTTCACTACTCCAGGTATGTTTTCTATGCTCGTTCGAGGACGAACGAATATTTTAAGTGTGGGAAAATGTAACGACCCGATGGTCGTTTTAGAAAATTATGCCCCAATCCCCAATTTAACTGTTCCCCTAAGTTCATTTCTGCTATTGTGGTTTGCCGGGAGAGTCGGTTCTGAAATTTGGAGCATTTTGGGACACTTAGTCCCTAAATGGGAGCTTTAAAGTTAGAAAATGGCCCGTAGCCGGAACAGTGTTAAGATGATCTCGGAACGGAAATCCGATGGTTCCATTAGCTCCGTTAGGTGATTTCGGGGTTGGGAACGCGTTCGGATAGTATTTTGGAGGTCCATAACTCAATTAGGCTTAAAATGCCGAAGTTTGAAATTTTGGCGAATCCGAACGATAGGTGAGATTTTGATCCGGGGGTCGGAATGGAATTCCGGCAATTTTTGTAGCATCGTTATGTGATTTTAGACATGTTCACAAATTTTCAGGTCATTCAGACGTCATTTGGTCGGGTTTTAGATCGAATGTGCAATTTGGAAAGTTTTAAGAAACTTAGGCTAGAATCAGTGTGTAATTGGTGATTTTGATGTTTAGGATGGTGATTTTATGCGTGGAACAAGTTCGTATCGTGTTTTGGAGTATGTTGGTGGTTTTCGTTGGGGTCCCGGGAGCCTCGGGATGAATTCGGGGGTCCAAACGGACCATTTTGTGCTAAAGGCACTGCTGTTTCTGCAGCAATAATTGCAGAGCATTTTTACTCTCCGCGATCGCGGAGATGGTCATGCGATCATGTAAGGAGTGGTGGTAATGCATCGCGATCGCGATGCCTAGGATGCGATCGCGTAATGGGAAAGCCCAGAGCTCTGCGATCGCGAGGTGAGGCGTGCGATCGCGTAAGTCTGGAAGTTGAAGCATCGCGATCGCGTGAGGTAGTATGCGACCGCGTATGGTAGTTTGGGGAGCCGGCCGAGTTTGTTCTTCGCGATAGCGTTCGTATTATTGCGATCGCGTAGAGTCGCTATGTTGTTCACTGCGATCGCGTCCAGGACAACGCGATCGCGTAGAGGAAAAATAGGCTGCCCAGGATTTGTGCATCGCGATCGCAAGCCCAGTACTGCGATCGCGTAGAGTTAATTGGCCTGGCAGTGACTTTAAGTCTAGAAACATTTCAGTCGCGGCCTAACACACAAAAACCGCCATTGTTGAGCTCCAAGAGAGGAAATTGAAGGGGAAACGCTGGGATATCATCGGGAAATCATCGGGGGTAAGTTTCTTGACATTAATTCGTTAGTTTATCATGAAATCCGTGATTATTTCACTGAAAATGGAAGATTAAAGGTGGATTTGAGCCCTATGCCTAAATTTTAGAAAACCTTTGATTTGAATGGGGAAACGAAGTCCGATTTCGATAAATTTTATATGCACGGACTCGTATTGAGATAAGGAACCCGAATATATAACGTTCGTGACTTTTTGATAAGCGGACCAAAAGTCGAGTTTTGGCAACTTGGGGGTTTTGGTGTATTTTGACTTGTTTTGATTGGGTAATGCCCAATTGGCCTATTTTGATGTGACTCTATTGATTTTTATCAGATATTACACCTGTGGAGGCCAACGTTCGCGGCAAGTGAGTTGTTTCTTAGCGGTTTTGTACCGGAGTTGAGGTAAGTAGCTTGTCTAACCTTGTGTGGGGGAACTTTCACCCCTAGGATATTATGTGATAGTTTAAATGCCTTGTACGCGAGGTGACGGGCGTGTACATGCGCTGGTTGTTGAACACATACTTTACTTGAATTGTCCAATTTGTGATATCACTGTCCTTAGCTGATTAATTCGATATTCTTGCGCGGTAGTAGTTAGAAAAGCATGACTTGGTAGTATTTAACTGTCTAGTTGACTATTTGTCTTACTTGATCTTCTTGATAATTGTTGGCACTATTTTTCGGTGAAGTTGTAGTTAAGCATATTATGTTCTCTCTATGTTTTTTCTTTATTTGATATGTTGGTGGACTGCGGGTTCAATTCCCGGAGATCCCAGGGCTGTGGCTTCGATTCCCAGAGACCCGGAGTGATATTGTTGTGGACTTTGGGTTCGATTCCCGGAGATCCTAATGTTATTGAGATATGGACTGCAAGTTCGATTCCCGGAGATCCTGATGTTATTGAGATATGGATTGCGGGTTCGATTCCCGGAGTTCCTGATGTTATTGAGATATGGACTGCGGGTTCGATTCCCGGAGATCCTGATGTTATTTAGATATGGACTGCGGGTTCGATTCCCGGAGATCCCGATGTTATTGAGATATGGACTGCGGGTTCGATTCCCGGAGATCCTGAGCTATTGATATATTATTGAGATGTGGACTGCGGGTTCGATTCCTGGAGATCCTGAGGCTTTATTGAGACATGGGCTGCGGGTTCGATTCCCAGAGACCTAGGGGTACTGTTGATGGGACTGTGGGTTCAATTCCCACAGGTCCTGGAGTTGTTAATTGAGTTTGTTACTTGTTGTTAGCTTAATTGTAGACGGTTGTAGTAATCGTTTTATTGTTGTTATTTCGGAATTATTATCATTTAAACTGCTTATTATTATTATTATTATTATCACTTTGTAATTGTTTTCTCTCAGTAGGGCCCTGACCTTCCTCGTCACTACTCCATCGAGGTTAGGCTTGGCACTTACTGAGTACCGCCGTGGTGTACTCATGCTACTCTTATGCACACTTTTGTTGTGCAGATCCAGGTACATCAGGACAGGCTCATCCTAGGTGATTCAGCAGCACGTTTTGGGAGACCTCGAGGTATGATCTGCTACGTCCGCGGATCCGGAGGCCTTCCTTCTATTCTGATAGTGCTAGTAGATGTTTTTCCTTCATTCCGTTGTTAGACACTCTTTATACATAGAGCTACAGTTGTATGTTCTCTTTTAGTCTGTGTTACCCGTGGGATTCCGGGTCTTTGTGGTGCTTTATACAGTGCATTTAATGGGTGTATGTGCCAAGCGGCCCGGATTACATTCCTTTTATCTTATTTTCCGCTAATTCTTATTAAATGTTCATAAACTTGTATATTCTGCAACGTGTTAGGCTTACCTAGTCGCGGGGACTGGGTGCCATCACGACATATTCATGATTGGTGAACTAGGGTCGTGACAGGGCGTCGGAATGGAATTTCGACATTTGCACTAGCTTCATTAGGCGATTTTGGATATGTCTGCAAATTTTCAGGTCATTCGGACATCGTTTGGTCGGGTTTTTTATAGCATGTAGGTTTTGGATGTTTTGGATGAAACTTAGGCTTGAATTCGCTTTGCTTTGGTGATTTTCGTGTTTAAGGGGGTGTTTTTATGATTGGAACAAGTTCGTATCATGTTTTGGAGTAGGTTGGTGGTTTTCGTTGGGGTCCCGGGGGCCTCGGAGTGAATCCGGGGGTCCAAACGGACCATTTCGTGCCAAAATGCACAGCTGATTCTGCTGCAATAAGATTGCAGACAATTTGTTCTTTGCGATCGCGAAGTGTTTCATGCGATCGCGTAAGGCAACGTTTAGGTGCATCGCGGTCGCGAGTTCTGTCTGCGATCGCGTAAGCCAAGGTTTGAATGCAATGCAATCGCGGTTGAGTTCACGCGATCGGGTAAGGTCGAGTCTGGATGCAGTGCGATCGCGGGGCATGTGTTGCGATCGCGTAGAGGTGTAAAGGTTGTCTCTGCGATCGCGAGACAAAGGCTGCGATCGTGTAGAAGGAAATCCAGCAGCCCACATTTTTTATACTGCAATCGCGAGCTAAAGGCTGCGATTGCATAGAGTTAGAGACCTGGCAGAAATATTAGAAACCAGAACATATCACCCGCGACCCATTTACTCAAAACCCCCATTGTTGAGTTCTTAGAGAGCAAAGTGACGGGAAATTGCAGGGATTTCACCGGGTAATCATCGGAGGTAAATTTTGTGGCCCAAATACGTGATTTTATCTTAGAATCTTCCATTATTTCACTGTAAATGGGGGAACTAATGAGGGGTTTTTGCCCTAAGCCTGAGTTATGGTAAATCATCGATTTGAATGGGCAAACGGAGTTCGATTTTGATAAAATTTATATGCATGGACTCGTGTGAAGATAAGGAAACCGAAAATCTAACTTTTGTTTTTTTCGAGAAGCGAACCAAAAGTCGAGTTTTGACAACTTGTGGTTTTTGGTGTAATTCGAATTATTTCGATTGGGTAATGCCCATTTGGCCTATTTTGATGTATTTCTATTGATTTTGATCAGAGTCTACACATATGGAGGCCGATACTCGTGGCAAGAGAGTTGTCTCTTAGCGGTTTCGGACCGGAACTAAAGTAAGTGACTTGTCTAATCTCGCGTGGGGGAAACCTTCTCCCTAGGATATTATGTGTTAATTTAAATGCCTTGTACGCGAGGTGACGGGCGTGTACATGCGCAGATTGTTGGAAACCACCTTACTTGAACTGTTCATATCGTAATATCCTTGTTATTTAGTTGATTAAATTGTAACATTTACCTGATATTCGTTAGAAAAGCATGGTTAGATAAGATTATCTGTCTAAGTGCCTACTTGTCTTACTTGAACTTCTTGAGACTTGTTGATACTGGTTTTGGTGTAATTGTAGTTATGTATTTCCTATTTCTCTGTGCTTTCCTCTTATTGTTTGTGTTTGTGGACCGCGGGTTCGATTCCCGAAGATCCAAGGGTTGCGGGTTCGATTCCCGGAGACCCAGAGTTGTAGTGTTTATGGACTGCGGGTTCGATTCGCGGAGATCCAAGGACTGCAGGTTTGATTCCCGGAGACCCAAAGTTATTGAGATACGGACTGCGGGTTCAATTCCCGGAGATCCTGAGTTGATGTATATAGATAGGGACTGCGGGTTCAATTCCCGGAGATCCAAAGGCTGTGAGTTCGATTCCCGGAGACCCAGAGTTATTGAGATACGGACTGCGGGTTCAATTCCCGGAGATCCTGAGTTGTTGAGTATAGAGGGGGACTGCAGGTTCAATTCCCGTAGATCTTGGACTTTTTGATTTGAATTTATGTTGTGTTGGTTACTCGTTGTTAGCTTAATTGTAGACGGTTGCGGTAATTACTTTATTGTTGTTATTCCAGATTCATTCTTATTTAAAACTGCTTATTACTGTTATTATCATTATGTTATTGTCTCTCGGTAGGTCCATGACCTTCCTCGTCACTACTCCATCGAGGTTAGGCTTGGCACATCATTCGGACCATGACACCACATCTACTAGGTTTTATGCACAAAAATTTCATGGGGCCTTACATCTAATCAAGCACACTATCGGTGATCGCGAAGCTATTTCGGGAGACTTAAGGTATGCATCTGCTGCATCCGCAGATCCGGAGAGTCCCTTCTATTCTCACTAGTGATATCAGTTATTTCCCTTATTCTCGTTGTATAGACATTCTTGATGTATAGAGCCACAGTTGTACTCTTTCTTAGTCGGTGTTGCCCGTGGGTTTCTAGGTCTTGGTAATATGTTTCCTAGTGGTATTTGGCGAAGTGTATGTGCCGAGCGGCACTTATTACAATTCATTTACATTATTCCGCTGCTATCTTATCTTTTGTTCATGAATTCGTATATTCCGCATCGTGTTAGGCTTACCTAGTTGCGAAGAGAGGGTGCCGTCATGAC
>JASVEL010005911.1:0-75208 GCA_032618575.1 Nicotiana noctiflora
TGGTAGGGGGATATTTCATGAGGCGGCTCAGCAGCTTCTTGGTCGCCCTCGAGCCATCCCTTCTTAGCCCATTCTGAAAAGCAATGACTGCCATACCTTCCGACACATTCGGCAGACTCATCCTCATCCTATTAAACCTGGCAAGAAAGTCCTTGGGCCCTTCTCCTATGGTTTGTCTGACAGCGAAGATGTCGTTGACCCTTTCTTCTGCTTTCTTCGTACCCGCATGGGCGGTGACGAACTTATCCACCATTTCCTCGAACATTGATATTTCCTTAGCTGGCAACTGAGAATATCATGCCAAGGCACCTCATATCAACGTCTCACCAAACTTCTTCAGCAGTACCGACGGTACTTGTTCTTTCGATAGGTCATTGCCCTTCACAGCAGTGACGTAGTGGATCAGATGATCCTCGAGATTTGTGGTTCCGTTGTACACCCTCGAGTAGGGAGGCATCTTGAAGGTTTTTGGGATAGAGTAAGGGGAAGCTTCTTCAGTGTATGGCTGCTCCACGAACCTCCCCACATCGAGTAGCAACTTGGGAGCTCCGGGGATTTTGTCGACCCTCTCCTGGTGTTCCTTGATCTGGTCGCGGAGTGCTTTATTTTTGTTTTCCATTCCTTCCATCTTGCTTAGGATGGCAGTTAGCGTACCGTCACTGGTTTGTGCTTCAATGGGTTGGTTATTTACTCGTGTATCCTCATGTTCGCCCATGGCAGCGGTGATGCTTACCCTTTGCACAGACCTGATGTTGCCTTGTGGTGATTTCTCAACCAAGCCACTTAGGGTCCTTGTCAGCCATTCTTCCAGTATCTTTTTGAGCACCGTGGGTGCTTCCTTAACAACAGACGTGGAAGCTCATTTTTTGTGTCGTTAGATCTTAGGATGGGGAAGAAAAGATCTCTGCATCTGGTACGGCACTGGGGGTTGTGTTAATGATGACATCGTCACTGGCCTCGTTTAGAGGACCAAGAAGGTTGGCTGTGACACCCACTATAGCTTTCGATCTGGTGTTATTTTCATCCATCTTTTGTTTTCGTATGATGTAGAGAAAGATAGTTGGTTGATCTCTAGGTGGATACTATGATTTTGATTCTCGAAATCCCCACATACGGCGCCAAATTATTTGGCTCAAAAGTTAAAAGTGTACTTTGTAAGCTAGAAAACAATAAAAAATATGGGAGGATAAATTGCAATCAAATATAATAGGACTAGAGATGTAAGAATGGTAACTATGTTGTAGATCTAATACTTTAAGATGATATTATGAACAAAACTTTGTTCGTCAGAAGTAAGTGATAGAAAGAGAGTAAGAGAGAATGAGAGAGTTGTATTATTCAATAATAATACTGATGGTCTTTACAATGGGAAGGTCCCCTTTATATAAGAAGGGGCCTTCCTTAAAATAATAATAAAAATATCAAACGTGGTCGACGTCCTCCTAGCGAGGACGCATGGTTGTAAATGGAGTCGCCTTCGCCTTTACGTCCGAGTCGTGCCCTTACTGTAGCAGATATATACTTACTTGGCGTACCCTTCGGCGTTGAGGCGTATAGGGCCAAATTTGACCCCATACACTTACGAAATTGTAATAAAGTTATATTAAAATTGTAAAAAAATATTTTTGACGGGAGAATGCATGAGTGATTTTATTTTGTAAACATTTTGGGTTTGGGGTGGGGGAGGAGGGGAGGGGGTTATAAATTGAAGGGAATTTTTCATAAAGCACCATCTTTTTAGTCTAAGTAACCATTTATAGATACATTTTGCTATATTACGTATTATAGATACCTTTTATATTTTTATACAATGTATTTCATGTATTTAAGTTGTTGTATTCATTAATTCAACCAAAAATATAGGCGTAAAATCTAGAATTCCAGCTAACTTTGACATGTATTTAGTTGTATTCAAGCGACATTAACATTAAATACAGTAGTAACGTATTTGCGCTAAAAACAGAAGGAAATAAAATCACATGATATTCTCCTAATTTATCTCAATGAACTAAAATGATCCCTCGTTAATCTATGTTTGAAATATACATAATAAAGATTATAGCTGAAAAAAGAGAAATACATATGAATAATACAGTTGAATACAACAAAATACACCTTAATTCATCTGAATAAAATACTTGAATACAACAAAAATACAATCGAATAAACTCTTAAATGCAACAAAATACAACTAACTTCTCCTGAATAAAATAGTTGAATATAACTAACTACAACTGAATACAGTGTATAAAACACTTTAATACAACTAACTACTGCTGAATAAAATAGTTAAATACAACTGATTAAACCTGAATACAAGTGAATACAGTTGAAGAATACATTCGAATACAACTGAATACAAATAGGTGATTTGGGAATCTAGATGGAGAAAAGGCCCTATGGCTTCACCGGTTGGCGGCCGGCCTTTAATTCTGGTTGGTCAGCCATGAGGCAAATTCCTTATTTTTTTCCCTTTTCACATTACACTTACAAGTAAAAACTCAATCCTCAAGCTTGAACCCAACGAGAAAGTTGCTGCCAATTCCAGCCAAGAAGTGGAACGAAGACAACGGAAGCTATGGTGAGAAGAATAAATCAATAGCTAGTCCAATTACAAATGGGATTTTGGTTACGTTCTTTTTTGACTCCAGCAGTGAATTGGGTCTCCGCTCCAAACCTCCACAAATACGGTTAGTAATTCCAATTGGTATTTCTTATCGAATATGCACATAGATAATGTTGGTGACGCGGAGCAAAAAATTAAGAATTTGGATGGGAGAAGAGTTAAGAAATTAGGGTGTATGGGAGAAGAGAGTTTGGTTGTACACAAACAGAGAGAGATTGTATTGGGATTTGCAGATACGCGGTAATTATGTGAGAGAAATGACAAAAAGGAAGAGAGAAAAATAATATTTAGCATATATGGCGCATTAATTGTAGGATGTAACTATATTTAGATTTTTTGCTATAACGGATAAAATGTATCTATAGGATGTAATATTTTAAAATGGTATTTATTTAAAATAAATAAGGTACTACGATTTTCTATAGGGTGTAAAAATTTCTAAATTTAATTTTGGTTGGTAAATTAGGATGGGTTTCTCAAGTTCTAGTTATAGCAAAATGAGACTCCCTCAATAATTTATTAAATGAATATTAATGTGGTATATTTTGAAGTATCAGCTTGTTAGGTTCTAAAAATTGTCATTTATTATGAATATAATTCTAACTTTGAAAAGTCGTTAACATGCTAAAATCAATGTTTAAAAAGGCATGGGCGTAAGATAAGACATTTACATATGTCTCAGCGAGGCATTATTAGTACATTATACTTACGAAATTATAATAAAGTTGTAGTAAATTTATAAAAAAAATTATATTTTGTTGTTTGTATATATTTTTTTATTAAAAAATTGGATGAAAGTTGAACAATATTGTATAAAAATTATATTGAAGTTGTATGTCATTGTAGTTGTATATAACTGGGTAGAAATAATGTATGAAAGTTGTAGATAAGTTGTATATTATATAATTAGTTATATGAAATTTATTTTTACTATATATAAATCAAATACAAAATATATAAAAGACATATTGTATAAAAGTTATATTTTATATGTATGATATTGTAGTTGTATTTAACTGGATTGAAATAATGTATGAAAGTTGTAAATATAATGTATAATATATAATTAGTTATATGAAATTTGCTTTTACTTTTTATAAATTCAATACAAAAGAGATATTGTGTAAAATTTGTATAAAAATTATATTTAAGTTGTATGATATTGTGATTATATATAATTAAGTAAAAATAATGTATGAAAATTGTAGATAAGTCTTTATATCTCAAACTGCACGTCGCATAATCGTGTCTGCTCTAATAGCTAAAGAGTTGATCAGAGAAGTTGAGGTATATATATGATTATATTTGCTGTAAAATAAACGTTAATTCTCTGTCAAGTTCAAATATATAAAACTCGTTTAGGTACTTTGTACACACTCCAACTTGAAAAGGCTCAGCACTAAGTTGTTATTTTAATGGTAAAATGGCATGTCCCACTTGAGGCATTTCAGACTGTTAAAAACTTCTCTTAAATTTTTACTAGTATTATATTTTAATCAGACACGACTTGAATAATGCTAATTCTTTTGTTTATATTTTAAGCTTCATGTCGGCTCACATGGTTCTTCATCATTCTTTGTTTTCTTCCTTCAAAAAGGAAAATATTTTCTGTATCGTTTTTGTCTTCTTTTTAAATTTTTTTCTTCCTCCTATTACAGGATATTTTGCCATGAAGTAGTAGTAGACGAGATATGGGGAGAAAGAGAGAGTGACGGTACTCAGGTACTCGAGATCTGAGGGATTTTCTAAATTCCTAAATATAAGTTCAACCTCGAGAGAAGACGGAAGAGAGGAGAGAAAAAAGAAAAAGAATGTAACTAGATCCCTTGATTAAAGGCATTTTGTAATTAAAATGTATTTAGGTAGGGTAAATACCAAAACAAGACATTTTTCATAATAAGGTTTCAAATAGTGTATAATATTAAAAAGTCCCTAATTTTTACTAGAAAAGTAATGGAAGCCCAATCTCACGTTTATGGGTAGAGTCCGTTGAGGCCCAACCATATAAGCTTCTGGTTTATGAATAACTGGTCTTCAAAAGTATATCAATATACAACCACGAGAGTTTTATAACTGCAAACTCTAAAATGACTATAACCCAAGCCAAAAATCATAGAAGAGATTTGTGGATCAAGAAAACTCAATATGCCAAAAAATTAGCAGGGTACATCTGCAGCACCAACTATAGTAAAGCTTCTGGCAACGTTCAGTGCAATGAAGCAATGCTCTCACTCTCTAAAGCAGGAAGTCAGTAGGCCAAGAAACCCTCTTCATTCAGCGATGATCTTGTTAAAAACTGGCAAGTGCATCACATTGGTGAATATCGGCCTCCTGACTTTTACCCCTGGTTAGAAGTAAACCCTCGAGGGGAATTCAAAGTTCCACAAGAAAACATGATGTCTTCCCAACTTCTCTCAGAAAGAAGTAATAATATAACCATATCTTCTCCAGTCAGTATCCTCGCTCCAGTTCTGTAGCACTCAGTAGAAGCCAATCCATTCTGAGATAAATCAAGAACTCAAGCAGTCCCAACTTTTTTGCATGTGGGAGGGCAAAGGAGCAACCAGCTTGATACTTTCAACATCTACGAGGTCAGCATCTGAACCTACTCGAGCTTGTTGCAAAGCCAGAGTAATATTGGGCAAAACCATCTCCTTACAGTGAAGATGAAGATGAGGCTGCTTGTCTGAAATACTTCCATTCCCTAAACGAAGGCTGAATGGATCTGCTTCTTGCTCGGGAATACGTGCACCTAGGTCCACAATTGAAGTGGACGAAGATAGATGTTTCAACTTTCTATGAGCTTGCCAACCATACTTGTAATCTCCTACTATTGGCGTCCCTAATACCTCAGCACAGTGAACGCGTAACTTCAAAACAAAGATAGTGAAATAATCAGTTCCACATTTACTAGCTAAACAGCAAAAGTTGAAGCTAGCATCATAGAAATGCAGTTCTGCGTACCTGGTGCTTTCTGCCGGTAAGTGGAGATAACTCTAGCCATGTGTAACCTGCAGTTTCACCAACAGAAAATATATCCATAAACAAAGATGTTTGAGAAGATATGATTATATATTCATTAAAACTGAAGGAAGAACTCTCTGTCCACCAAAACAAGCAACCAATTCTCTAGAATTGATCCTGTACCAATCAAAATAATGCAAAACAGCAACTATCTTTTAGCATTGGCACAATAAACTATAACTTAAGCAACAGAAAAACGAAGAATCGTATGTGCCTACGTACATGGTGCAATAAGAAATTTATCCCCCACAAGTATGCTTATGGAGACCCTTAACCATTTCCCAATACAGAATATTGATGCAGTATGAACAAGCAGTGCAAAAATCGCATAGGGACCTAAAATTTTCAGACCTATATGTGTTGCCTCCATACTGAATTACTCAGAATTGAATGTCAGTGCTTCTTCCTTGAAATGATTTACAAAACGAAGTTTCTCCCCTATACATTACTTCACAGGTTTAGGTCATGGGACTTGCACATTTCACATGAATCATTTTAGATCTTCAATAATTGATGGCAAAAGAAATAAGATGTTGAATTCCATTTAAAACCATTGTACTTTAAATAATTGTGCCACCCCCCCCCCCCCAAAAACCCTTAGCAAAAGAAGAATTACAGAAACTTCTCCGTGTAGCCCAAAAGAAAAGGGAGGAGAATCTCAGCAAGTTCACGTGTGTAACTTACAAGAGCTGCTTAATTAGAAGATGTATTCACTATTCACAGGTTAAACAAAGATTAACCTACCGCATTCCATCTATTAAGTTCCACGCTTTCATTTATGCAGGTATTTGTTAGCATTCAAAAGACCTTCTCAACAAAAAATGGTTGGCATTCAGAAGCAACCTTTCTCAGAGGATCCAATGATCCGATACTCTGTTACAGCAAACTGTGCTGATGATTCTCTGACATCAGACATAATTGTGATGCGCTCAGATTTTCCATTGTCCAACACCACCTGAAAGATGGAAACACTACGAAATCAAATTTACAGAAAACTTATTCTGCAGGGAAAAATATTTAACAATGCATTAAACAATTGATGCAGGAGAAAGAAGACAGCAGGTTTGAATTTCAGTTATGAAACGCCCCCTCCCTGGTCCAAATAGTCCCTGACCCATTGAGCATTTAAATATTGTTGAAGAGAACGTAATAAAGATAAAATTCCGGGAAATAAAAACTGGTGGACGAATTGTGGCATCACAAGATGTAGTTGATAAAGTCAATCTTGACCAGAGTTCTATACAGGGCTGGATGCCCTGCATCCCAGTATGCCATTTACATATCAAAAAGGAATCATGAACAGAGCTCTTTAGTGTGTCGTTCTGGTTAAGAAAGAGCTTATGCATTATGACCTCTCAACTTTCTCTTTCTGCCAGCTTTTCTGCTTGAAAGGGAGAATTTTGACTTAAGCTTAGTTATTGAGTTGGTGAAGTCCAATCAAATCAGTTTCTCCTGACTCCTGCGTGTCGTTCCATAAAATGGTCTGACATGATAACCTTTTTTCCAACATCTGCCCATGAAACATATCATTTCACTTGCGTTACCACTCAGCCTAGCACCATTCCTTGAAAGTTGGGATAATTGATACTATCTCATAAATCCAGGATAATGTAAAAGCTTCCATAGAGACCGTCAAGATTTGTGAAATGTGAGCAGAAAGAGAAAGTTGCTCCTGCCTCCTGCGTGTAGTTTCATAAAATGGTCTGACATGATAACCTTTTTCCCAACATCTGCCCATGAAACAATCTTCTCACTTGTGTTACCATTGCACCATTCCTTGAAAATAGGGATAATTGATACTATCTCATAAATCCAGGATAATGTAAAAGCTTCTATAGAGACCGTCAAGATTTTTGAAACATGATGCTACCTCCAATAACCAAGACTCCACCAACACTTTCAAAATGTTAAGGGGCTTCCCCCTTCTTTCCCTGTTTATTATAGAACGAGCTCCCCCAATTTGACATAAAAGATGAACTATTTAGTATTGGAATGTTGGAGTCACTAATGCCCTTTTGTTTTTCCTTCTCTTTCTCCTTCTCTTTCTCCTTCTCTTTCGCTTCCCTTTCTCCTGAGCCGAGGGTCGATTGGAAACAGTCTCTCTGCCCTTTCGGGTAAGGGTAAGGCCTGTGTACGCATTACCCTCCCCAGACCCCACTTTGTGGGAATACACTGGGTAGTTGTTGTTGTTGTTTCATTTAGTATTGGAATGAAACATATTCAAGGAGACCACCTCTTTTTTCTAAGTAAATAATGCTCAAACAGACTGGACTTATAGAGAATTTTCCAACTATTTCAGGATTGGTGCAGAGTTGATTGATAAGATCGCTTTTTGATAAGATTGATAGATAGATCGTTACACAGGGAGTTGCACAAATATGCTAACAAGATTAGATTGCCGAACCTTTCCCAGTGGTACTGATATTAACCCTTTGGAGCGTCTGGGACATCCTATGACAAGTGCCCAGTACCTCTTCTGCAAAACTCTTTTCTTCCTTTCAAGATCCTTTAGCAGTGAAAGGCAATAAATCAGGTTCGGAAAAGCAAATAGACTTGAACCGTGCCATCAGTAGTAAGTTCTCCATAAAAATTGCAAAGAACATGCGCATACCTCAGTTTGTGTGCCAAATGTTTTCTCACGGAAGACAGAATGCAGAATTGAAGCACTTAATTGTGTTCTTCCCATCACCAATATTCCGCTACAATCTCTATCAAGTCGGTGTACCTAATAAACAATAAGCTTGTCCACAGCAGGACAGACAGAGATAAGATTCGCTAAAAGGGTACTCAGCACATAAAGACAAACAAGAGGACATTAAGAGTGTTCCCTAACATAAGTTGCTGAAGAGAGGGAGAAGCAATTAAACTTGACAAATGGAAGAGCAATTTCCTTACCTTACGCTATAACATCCATGAAACAGATAAAAATATATGGAAGTCTTCAAACAACATATATGACATCCTGTGCATATTTTCTAAATTTTAGTGACAGATTGAGAAGTTCTTCCTCTAAAATCCAACAACAAAGACATGTCTACAAAGCTGATCATTGCAAGATGCATATACCTGCAACATAGCTTAAATCCTATTAGACTTTCCTATTTCACATCCATTCTAGGTACATATTTCTTTTCACAGCAATGATTAGAAAATTCTGTGGTGGAATAAAAATATACACAGCTACCACTTGTTAAATATAAAATTTTCATACTACAGCCTAGACACAAGCACGGGATATTGGCTTGAGCTTTTACTAAAGAAAGATGAACAGGCAATTGAATGAAAAAAGTAAATGCCAAAACCATGAAACTTACCAGGCGAGGGGCTTCCGAGTACTCATATTTCATATACTTCGCAGCTAGTTCATCTAAACTTCTTTTGATGCCAATTCCACCCTGTCCAAAGTTCCAGTTGCTGTAACAGGAATATTAACTTTCACAATCCCACAAAGAGAACTTGGAGGGTCACAACTAACCTGAACTGGTAGTCCTGGAGGTTTATTGAGAACAATAATTTCTGGATCCTGAAAATTTTCAGAAAACAGAAGCTGAAGTCGGACTTACAAAGCACATAGGTTGAGTTTGTCCCCCCTTCATATGTTATTGGCCTAGATTGGGGAATGTTGCAGGAAGGGGAAGAGCTGGGAAGTCCAAAAATCAGCTATAAATTTCAGACCTTATACAATTCAAGGCTATGAAGAAACTTCATTTCTTCTTCACTAGAAGGGTAATCCTTTACTTTGTCGGAGGGAAACTTCTGAACAGTTATTGGAAGAAATATTCGATCCCCAATGTTTATCGACTCCTTCGCAGCAACCTTCAAGAAACATGAGATATCAGATTAAGACTTTGTAAATCCATAAACTGGTCATATGGCAGCAGAAGTCATCTAATCTCAAGAGATGAGTCACATGATATCTTAATTAAGAATCAACAAATAAATCCCGAAAGAGAAATAAATCGTACCCTCTTGGGCCGCTGTTCTTCAACATCAGAAGATTCTCTGCGAACCTGAAACGAGGATATTGCTAAATCAACCATGTGATGTAGAAGACATGTATAAGATTTTTTTTTTTTTTTATAAACATGGAATAAATAAATTCTAGTCGATATCTTTTTCTGAAGGCTCATCCCAGACATTAGCTTTATACATGTCAAAAGAACAAGAGTTCTCTAACTTGATTACTAGTAAGTGTTGAACAACAAATTCCATGTACACATATCCTTATTATCTTACAGAAATTAGCTTTGTCTTAATTTTAGTCTGAAGAAACAACTGCAGAAAAGGAGTTACTAATATCTTAAATAGCTGCACATTAATGGAACTTATTATGCCTGCTAATGGTCACTGACTGTGTGAGGAAACAATCTGCAGAATTAGAAATCCAGAATGAGATCATATACTTGCTTATTATTTGGTCAAATCTGCACTTCCCCTCTCTCTCACTTCCATAGATTTTCAGCATATGTACAATTAGAAACCAAAACATCTAGCACTTCATAAAAGACAACGATTCTCTTTTACCTATTAGTTCAATTATAATTCTTAGTGCCATAAATTGTAAAGCAATGAACTTTATCATTGCATATGAGCCTTCTAAAATAAAACAAAATTTCTACAGTATAATTTTGACAGAGATAATCCTAACAAAAGATTATTACTTTGTTGTTGTGTTCATTAAAAAATCTTAGAATCTGCATAATGATGACGCAAAAGCAACTTATAGGAGAATGAATGAAATTTAGCAAAAAAAGATTGCACCTTCAATATCTTTTTTGATTTTAACTCTAGTAGGAGAATATGTAAATAAACGCACATTAAGGAAATGTAATGATTGTAACATGTTTGGGACCTGTCTTAAGCGAAAAAGCTTCTGTACTAATGACTGCGGCAACTCCGGGCAGCAACGCTGAACCCATTTGAGTGCTGTCATAGTGTTAGTGGATTTGTCCATTTTAACTCCGGCGATTTCCTTCCCTAAAGCAGCGCCGTTAACGGTGGGAGTGAAGGGTGGTAGAGTGAACCACTTGCCTTTTTTGCTTTCATTCTCACTATTATTATTAAAACCTTGTGGATCTGCTGCTGTGGTGGCGTAGTAGCATCGACACTGATAAAAACCTGAATACAGCGTCTGGACTTCGTCAGAGAACCGTCGAGCGCGGTGGAACACTCGCCGCACTAGGCAAGACTCTGCCATAGCGGTGATTCTGGGCCGGGTTTTGGGTAATCGGAGTGGGTTTTGTATGACGGGAGTAAAATTACCGCGATTAGTATTATAGCCCATATTTGCTGACCGCAACTAGTTTTTGCGGAATTTAACTTTTGAGCCAAACAAATTATGAATCCGAAAACTAACTAGCTCGTATTATTTTCACATTATTATGCAAACATACACTTTCTACATGGGCTAAACAAGCACATGTTTTGGACAAACTCAAGCCTTCCCTATCTGTAATGTCTGAACTCCACTTCCAAAAGCCCAGCCCAATACTGTTCACTCTTTAAAAAAAGGATTATTACATAAATAACCGGCTAGATTTGATATTTACCATAGGCGCATGTAGTTCAGTGGATAGGCGTCTGCTTCCTAAGCTGAAGGTCGTAGGTTTGACCCTTACTTGGCGCGTTATATAAATATTTATTTTGCAATGTATAAGTGAATATATTTTGTATTGTGAAAGTATAATATGCCTGAACAATGTATAAAAATTGTATATAATGTATATTTTCTAATATATGTGAACATAGTGTATATAAATTTGGAGTGTATCATGTATTTTTGTATAGTGACAGTCTTTTTGGTATATATTTTGTATAGTTACATCTTTTTGGTCTATATTTTGTACACTTACATCTATTTTGTATATTTTTTGTATAGTAACAATCTATTTTGTATATTTTTGTATAGTGACTATCTATTTTGTATAGTAACAGTCTATTTTAATTTGTATACTGATAGTCTATTTCGTATGTTTTCTGTATATGACAGTCTATATTTGTATATCTATTGTATAAAATTTTTATAGTGATAGTCTATTTTGTGTATTTTTTGTGTAGTGACAGTCTATTATTTATAAATTGTATAGTATATTTTGTATAGTTGATTGAATGTTTTTCATTTGGATTTGGTGGTTGCAAATACTAAGTCTAGCTTAGTGGGTTTGGACTCTTCTTGAGAAAGAGAGTCTAAAACTTCTCAATTAATCCTGTCACACCTCTTTTTACGCACCCGCAAGGGTGCAAAGAGTTTTTCCAATTAAAGGACAATCGAGATGGGATTTATTTTAATTATTTCAGAGTCGCCACTTGGGAGATTTATGGTGTCCCAAGTCACCGGTTAAATCCCGAATCGAGGAAAAGAATGACTCTATTTACAGTCCGCGAACCAGAAATCCGGATAAGGAATTCTATTAACCCGGGAGAAGGTATTAGGCATTCCCGAATTCCGTGGTTCTAGCACGGTCGCTCAACTGTCGTGTTTGGCTTATCTATCTGCTTTTTACAATTATGTACTTAGTGCAAGTTAATATCCCTTTACCGCTTGTATTATTGGTTATGATTTACGAAAGAGAAAATTGCTTAAAAATATGCTTTCGAATCACGTCACATGAAATGCACCCGATCCTCGACATATTCTTATTCAACATTTCGGGGTTTGGATTCGGGTCGCATGAAATGCACACCCGTATTTAAGAAGATAGAACTAAAATATGCGCCTGGATCGACTACTTATTTACACTGTTGAGAAGGGCGTGATATTCGTTAAGAAACGACGCATCTCAAAATCTAAGTGTTTTATATGTACATTTATGAAGGCTGTGTGATTAGTGTAACTATTGGGCGAGGCGCACCTTTGATTCAAATCTAAAGCGAACTACATCCCACTGTATTTTACTTAGGAGTTGATTCCAAATTATTTAAAACTTGTTACGAACCACACCACATGAAATGCGCCTGTGGTTCCCGACACGCTTTATTTGCTCTTGCCCGAAATTGGGGTCGGGTCGCATGAAATGCACCCCCGACTCCTTTAATCTAATTACGTCATTCAGTTGAGTAATAACTCCCTAGCTAATCTTGCTTTTAACCTAAGGTCTAACGTTAACAGATTTGGAGATTACACACATGAGTAGAGAAGATTGAATAGAGAGACAACAGACTAGTTCAGGTTTGCGTGTTTATCTAATGACAGTGTATCTTTGGTCTAGCTACACTTTTCCATAACCAAGACTAGCAATACAAACTTAATTAGAGCATAACAGAACGTAATTAAGCCTAGGAACTTTGGACGACTACATGATTCAACAGACTTCAAACATAAGCTTCAGGCTTCATTCTTTTCGAACCAAGGAATTACAACAACAGAGATGTGTACCTGGAACGCGGAAGTACAAAGATGAATGAGCAGTGGCAATGCAGCAACAGTAACAGCAACAGTAACAGCAACAGTAACAGCAACAATCAAAGACCAATAACAACCAAGATAAACCAACAGCCACACAAACGACTAAGCAGCAGCAACAATAACCAACCAATGGCAACAATGATAACCAGCCAGTACCAAACTCAACACATTAACCAACCAGCAACAAACTCAACACATTAACCACACCACAACAATGGCCAACACAGCAGCAGCACACAGCAAATGAGATGTATACCAGCAGCAAATGACCACAACAGTAACAGGAATGGACCAGCTAAAACAGTAGCACAGCCACAGCAATAATACACCCAGGCAGCACCACTATAGACACAAACAGCAACACAAACGACCAAGAGCAGCAACAAACAACCAGGCAGCAACACTATAGACCAAGCCAGCAGCAACAAACAACCAAACAATCAAAAACAGTGCTGCCAGTGGCTTGATAACAGCACTGCCAGTGGCTTGACACTTCCAAACTCAGCAAATAACACCCAATCGACCTCAGCACACCAACACAAGAACCACAACAACAAAGGACTAATAGCTCAGCCACTGAATCAAAACAATCGAAAACAGTGACCAAAGCCAATGAAACAGTAGCTTCTTTTCTGTATCTTTTATGGGTGTAAGGAAAATGAATCCCTGCTGCCTATTTTCTCTCCAGGTACTCTCTAGCTATCTCTCCAATATTCTCTGTTATGACTGTTTTTGCTCTCCAGGTCCTCCAGTTATCACTGTCTATCCTCCCTCAGCTACTCACTAGTTATCTATACTTATAGTTGCAAACAAATGTAACTCCAAGATACAATAATCAGACAACCAATTCTGCCCATCCTCCTCTCTGTCTAACCCATCAAATTCCCTGCATTCCCCACTATCTACTGTCCAATGTATGGACTCAAGCATTAAACAATAAGGCTGGTGGCAGGGCATCAGTGGGATACCCTGCTGTGCAGGTTCCACTAGCCCTTTTATGGGCAAGTGATTAAACAATTAATCTCAATTAAATCCTAACTCTGTAACCAATTAACTCTTAATCCAGAATTAAACAAGCAACCAAATCCCAAACTTGTGCATTGCATACGGGCAGGCCAGGGCAAATTATACAAACAAATTGATTTGTTGACGACATTAAACGAACTAGGCATACAAGTTGTTGCGGCATTGAATTCAAACAAGAATTGGTAAAGAATAGGAATCGACCACATAAAAGGTCTGTTGAAGGAGGAGAATAGATCAATCGATATGAGAAATTAATAACAGATAAAAATTGAAACACAAACAAAACAAACACACATGTTCACACAATTGAATTGAATCGACCAGAGAAGAAATGGATACCTCATAAGAAAACTGCCGACCCAGGCTTTGAACCAAAATTTGGGAACTATTGAAGCCAAACGGGCTTTAATCAAGATGTTCTCGATTGAGAACACCTAGACTAAAGTCCCTTGGACTTCAATTACGGCTAACCCGGCTCGAATTGGGTTTCTTCAAAAACTAGGGTTCTTGGGCTCGGATTTGGGGCTTTTGCATTTCTGGTTAGATTCGAGGTAAACGAAAGCCGGCGGGGGTATGAGGGAGGCCATGTGAGGGTTTGGGGTGAGTTTGGGGTGATTTGGCATTGGTTCGAGTTTGACTCGAATCTTCAAATGAAGATTCGAGGAGTTCCGGAGTGATTCGAGGTTAGCGGAGGACAGATTCGTAATGGGAGAGGTGAGGGGAACATTTGGTGTTAAAATGGTGGCCGTTGGCCTACCGGAACCGCCGTGAGGCGATTTCCGGCAGGCGGAGCACGGCGGAGGAGGGCGGCGTTACGCTGGGCTTTGAGAGCTTCTGAGGGACGAAGCGAGGGGGGTCTGAAACGGGGGCGGGGTAAGGGATTAGGAATATATACCACGCGTGGGATTGGATCTAGGCCGTTGGATCGATTTAGATCGACGGCTTGGATCCACCCACTTAACGAAACGATGTCGTTTGGGTGAGTCCTGGCCCGGGTATGTTTGGGTAATTGATTGATTAATTTGGGCCGTTGGATAATAAAATCCAACGGTCCAGATCGAATGCTACAATGATAGATGCTGGGGTGAGTATTGGGCTGGACGGACTGGGCTGGGATTATTTTGGCTTTTGGGCTTGGGGTTTAATTAAAAAAAATGGCCCAATCCTATCTCTTTAATATTAGACTCCATGATGTATTACATATATATGTATATATATATATATATATATATATATATATATATATATATATATATATATATATATATATATATATATATATATATATGTATGTATATATATATAGATATATATACATATTATATATATTAACTTGTAACACAATTACATTTTCCACTATAATTATCCTACATAATTACATGTCACCTAAAAATGTGAAACACATGACTTCGATATCAAACACTAAAATGCAAAACCTAGCATATATTTTTTTGTATTTTACTAATTTAAATAAACAAACATGCACACAAAACATGCAGATTTAAGATAGAAATAACACAAAATCACGAAAATCATGCCCACCACGAAACTATTTTTATTTTGAATTTTCCGGGAGTACTTCTCCGGTAAGGCAAAAATCACGTGCTCACAGCTGCCCCTCTTTGCGCGTAAACACGCAGAGTTTTCGTGCAAAGATAAGTGAGCGGATATAAGCGATTTTTGCCCATTCGAGCACTCCGTAGGAAGCATTTTTTGGAAAAGTTTTGACCGAACCTTGCTTCAAAGGTCTCCTACATACCCCTGGCTAAAAGGGAATCAGGTCAATGTAGTTCGGGAAGTTCTGGTAGCTGGGACTACCATGCCTGTTGCGATCTCGCTGTTACTGCTGTTGCCGCTGTTACTGCTGTTACCACTGCTTAGCTGATTTCCTTGTTACACCGCACTAAGCAACAAAACAAGAAGCTAGACTAAGTTACAATACTACAAGTTCTTATCTATCCTTTTTAACTTGATCTTGTCGCGCTCCTTGCCATCCTGTCTGACTTGGTGTTCCTTCTGATGCTTCTTCTCTTCTGCCAATTGTTATTTCGGCCTATCTTGATTGCCGAACTCCATTCTCCAGGCGGGCTCCCTTACTATTTCAAAATTAAATCGCCACTCCATTCTCCAGGCGGGCTCCCTGACTTCAACTACTACTTCAAAATAAAATCGCCACTCCATTCTCCAGGGCGGGCTCCCCGACTTCACTTATTACTTCAAAATTAAATCGCCACTCCATTCTCCAGGCGGGCTCCCCGATTTCAACTACAACTTCAAAATTAAATCGCCACTCCGTTCTCCATGCGGGCTCCCCTGACTTCGCCTACTACTTCAAAATTAAATCGCCACTCCATTCTCCAGGCGGGCTTCCCGACTTCAACTACTACTTCAAAATTAAATCGCCACTCCATTCTCCAGGCGGGCTCCCCGACTTCACTTACTACTTCAAAATTAAATCGCCACTCCATTCTCCAGGCGGGCTCCCTGATTTCAACTACAACTTCAAAATTAAATTGCCACTCCGTTCTCCAGGCGGGCTCCCTGACTTCAGCTACTACTTCAAAATTAAATCGCCACTCCATTCTCCAGGCGGGCTCCCTGACTTCAATTACAACTTCAAAATTATGTCTGACTTGGCGTTCCTTCTGATGCTCCGTCTCTTCTTACGAACTTGGATTCATGCCGAAGATTTCTGTTACATTCTACCGCTTTCCTCTACCGAATTAAAACAGATCGCCACTCCATTCTCCAGGCGGGCTCCCCGACTTCAACTACTTCAAAATAAATCGCCACTCCATTCTCCAGGCGGGCTTCCTGATTACAACTATAACTTCAAAATAAATCGCCACTCCATTCTCCGGGCGGGCTTCCTGATTTCAACTATTACTTCAAAATAAAATCGCCATTCCATTCTCCAGGCGGGCTTCCTGATTACAACTATTACTTCAAAAATAAAATCGCCACTCCATTCTCCAGGCGGGCTCCCTGACTTCAACTACTACTTCAAAATAAATCGCCACTCCATTCTCCAGGCGGGCTCCCTGACTTCAACTATAACTTCAAAATAAATCGCCACTCCATTCTCCAGGCGGGCTTCCTGACTTCAACTACAACTTCAAAAATTAAGTCGCCACTCCATTCTCCAGGCGGGCTCCCTGACTTCAACTACTACTTACTGATTTCATCCTATCTTGATTACCCTCATTTGCCTTTTGTACCATTTCCTTCTTCACTGCATTGCCTCTCGGACCACCTTCTCTTCTGAATTATCCTGTCTTGGAATTGCCTTCCCCTAGGTCGTATTACTTTTCCTTCTGGCTGCTGGGGCTATTTTTGGAACTGTTTACTTGCCTGCTGGGGATGATGCCGCTGAGGAAGTATTCTTTGTTTCCTTCACCCCTCATTCTCTCCCTTCTTCCCATACCTTTTCCGGGACTCACGCTTTTGCCTCCTCGAGCAAATTATGGAATGTAATACCGCTGGAGGAGTCTCGAAGCCATTGTTTTATTTTCCGATAACTGCTGGAGATGATACCCGGCTCAAATATTACCCCATCGTGTCGTCTGGCCTTTCTCAAAACTATTCTGCTCGGAGCTGGTACTTCCCGAAATCTTGCGTTGCTTTCTACCCTTATCCTCCGAGTCTTGCTTTCCAGAAAATTTTCGCAACGGGAGAAAATTTTCTGCCCCAGTTTGACAATCTTCTGGACGGTATGCTTTTCTGCCAACGAACCCTCTTTTCCTGCTTTAAATCAAAGAAAAATTGTTAGTTTCAAAATGCCGTGAGTGGTCGTGCCACTCTTGTTGGGGCCATTCTCTTTCAGCTGCTTGGCCTCTCTCGAACTTTGAGGACGACGTTGACGCTTGCTTGGGACGATGCTTTTTCCACGAACGACCTCTCATCTTTCCTTTTATTCCACTCTTTGGTTTGATCCGACTCTTTTTAGCCGGTGATCTGTTGCGCGAAATCATCTTTCGGACATGCCACATGTGTCCATCATACTCCATAATTCTTGCGAACCTTCCACTCGGCCTGTCATCCCAATCTTACTATCGTAACGACTTCTGTCTTATTGCCTCGTTCCACGCCTATTCACTTTCAATATACTGCTTTGGGAGACTTGGTAGTAAGCTTTGAAAAGTCAATTTTCGAAAATGAAAGAAAAGAAAAGAATACTGACCGCAAATGACAAAAGAAGAGAAAAACTTTTCTGAACTCAAAAATAGGAAAACTTATCTGAATGTGTGCCCGATCCAATGGTTATGCCGCGCCTTTGAGATTAAACTACCCAGTCTATTCATGTCAATCACTTTCTGATGCCGCGCTACGCTAGAGGTAAACGGATGTCCAAACCTCGTCTCATGCAGACATCTTGTAACCATCTCGTCCTGTCACCTCACAGTGCCCTTCAAAGGGTTTTCACTAATGAGATTCTCTCATTTCTCTCTATCTCCCGTCGCCTTAAGGTGCCCGTGAAGGTTTTCACCGTAAGACTCTCTCATTTTACTTCTCTCAACTTCCTTCGCCTTAAGGTGCCCGCGAGGGTTTTCACCGTTAAGACTCTCTCATTTATGCTTTCTTTCCCTGCGGCGGGGTATCACCCCCTGAGATTCCCTCTAGAGCGTTATCCCCTTTTGGCTTGCATCCCGGATTCAATCGAGGGTCGGGATGTCACTCCTGGCTTTCATTCACATGACTTGGCACTTCTCAAATACTGATTGAGAGGTCTTTCTGGTTCTTGATGTGGTTTCTGCGCGTGAGGCTGAAGAAAGGGGTTTAGCCTCAACGGTTAGCTTATTACAACTTTCGGAATCCACACTATCTTTCCAACGAAACAATGACTTCTGCCCCGGTTTTGTTGCTTGGGGGATTTTTTGATTTTTATTTTATTATGACCGAGCCGTGTGGCGCCTACGTATCCTTCTTGAGGAATCAGGTCGAACGTAGTTCACTTTTTCTTGTATTACTTCTTTGTTTCTTTTCTATTCTGTTACACATCTTCCTTGATGATTCCGAAAGAGGGTATATGAAAGAATAATTAAGGCTCAAAGGGGGAAACAAAGGTTAAAGTGTTTGGGTAGTAGAAAAATTGCCTCCGTCATTTCATTCTCCGAAAAATGCCAAATACACACAAACGAAACCAAACGTTGACAAATGCATTAAAGAATTACACATAATATCTCTTAACCGCATCAGAATTGATAGCCATATCGGTGCATCTTCCCTCGACATCAGTCAGACATAGAGCGCCGTTGGATAATACTCTAGTTACCACAAAAGGTCCCTGCCAATTTGGAGCGAACTTGCCTTTCGCCTCGGCCTGATGTGGTAGAACTCTCTTCAGCACATGCTGTCCCACTTCAAATTTCCTGGGACGTACCTTCTTGTTATATGCTCTCGCCATTCTCTTTTGATACAATTGGCCGTGACATACCGCTGTCAATCTCTTTTCATCGATCAAGCTCAATTGCTCTAATCGGGTTTTGACCCACTCGTCGTCATCAATCTCAGCTTCAGCGACGATTCGGAGGGATGGAATCTCAACTTCTGCGGGTATTACCGCTTCAGTCCCGTATACCAACAAGTAAGGAGTTGCACCTACCGAAGTCCGGACGGTAGTGCGATAACCCAACAGCGCAAATGGTAACTTTTCATGCCATTGCCTAGATCCTTCTACCATTTTCCTCAATATCTTCTTTATGTTCTTGTTTGCCGCCTCGACCGCACCATTTGCTTTTGGGCGATACGGTGTGGAATTTCGGTGTGTAATCTTGAACTGTTGACATACCTCTTTCATCAATCCACTGTTAAGATTTTCACCGTTATCCGTAATGATCATCTTTGGAATTCCAAACCTACAAATGATGTGGGAGTGTACGAAGTCCACTACCGCCTTCTTGGTCACCGATTTGAATGTTTTGGCCTCCACCCACTTGGTAAAATAATCAATCGTTACCAGAATGAACCTGTGACCGTTGGAAGCTGCAGGCTCAATAGGTCCAATAACATCCATACCCCATGCGACAAACGGCCATGGTGCGGACATTGTATGCAATTCGGTCGGCGGAGAATGAATCAAATCTCCGTGTATCTGACACTGATGGCATCTTCGCACGAAACTTATACAATCCCGCTCCATAGTGAGCCAATAATATCCTGCTCGAAGAATCTTCTTTGCCAATACGTATCCGCTCACGTGTGGTCCGCAAACTCCCGAGTGTATATCCGTCATCACTGTTGTGGCTTGACTTGCATCTATACATCTCAACAATCCCAAATCTGGGGTTCTTTTGTACAGCACCCCTCCACTAAGGAAAAATCCGTTCGCCAACCGCCGAATAGCTCGCTTTTGATCTCCGGTTGCTTGCTCTGGGTATACTCCTAACCTGAGGTATTTCTTGACATCATGAAACCACGGCTCACCATCCACCTCTTCCTCTATCACGTTACAATAAGCATGTTGATTCCGGACATGGATGTGTAATAGATCGACACGAACCTTGTCCGGGTGATGTAGCATTGATGCTAAAGTAGCCAACGCGTCGGCAACCTCATTATGCATCCTTGGGATGTGCCTGAATTCTACCGATCGAAAGCGTTTGGTCAAATCATGCAAACACCGACGATATGGGATAAGCTTTAAATCTCTGGTTTCCCATTCTCCCTGAATCTGATGTACCAGAAGGTCCGAGTCCCCCAAGACCAAGACGTCCTGTACATCCATGTCCACCGCTAATCGCAACCCCAAGATACATGCCTCGTACTCAGCCATATTATCCGTACAGTGAAAACGCAGTTGAGCAGTAACAGGATAATGATGTCCTGTTTCAGATATGAGCACGGCCCCTACTCCGACTCCTTTTGCGTTCGCCGCTCCGTCGAAGAAGAGCTTCCACCCCGGATCCTTGGTTAGTTCTAACCCCTCAATTTGCAACACCTCCTCATCTGGAAAATACGTCCTCAAAGGTTCGTATTTGTCATCAACGGGATTTTCAGCTAAGTGATCGGCCATGGCTTGAGCTTTCATAGCCGTCCTTGTCACGTATATGATGTCGAACTCCGTAAGTAATATTTGCCATTTTGCTAACCTCCCCGTAGGCATAGGTTTCTGGAAAATATACTTCAACGGATCCAAACGCGAAATGAGGTAAGTGGTGTAAGAAGACAAATAGTGTTTCAGCTTTTGGGCTACCCAAGTCAGGGCGCAACATGTCTTTTCTAGATGAGTGTACTTGACCTCGTGGACTGTGAACTTCTTACTGAGGTAGTAAATGGCCCGTTCCTTCCTGCCGGTAAGATCATGCTGCCCCAGTACGCAGCCAAACGAATTCTCCAAGACCGTCAGATAAAGAATCAGGGGTCTACCTGGCTCAGGCGGAACTAGTACGGGTGGATTTGACAGATACCCTTTGATCCGGTCAAACGCTTCCTGACATTCCGCCGTCCATTCTATCGCCGCGTCTTTTTTCAATAGACGGAATATGGGTTCACAGGTTGCCGTAAGTTGGGCAATAAACCTCCTGATGTAATTCAACCTTCCCAACAGACTCATTACCTCTGTTTTATTCTTCGGCGGGGCTAACTCCTGAATGGACTTGATTTTGGATGGGTCCAACTCAATGCCCCGTCGGCTGACGATGAATCCTAGCAACTTTCCTGATGGAACTCCGAATGCGCATTTGGCCGGATTAAGCTTGATGTCGTACCTTCGAAGTCTTTGAAAGAACTTCCTGAGGTCAGCAACATGGTCTTCTTGACGCCTAGATTTTATGATCACATCATCCACGTACACCTCAATTTCCTTGTGTATCATGTCATGGAATACCGTAGTCATCGCCCTCATATATGTTGCTCCTGCATTCTTCAAACCAAACGGCATCACTCGGTAGTAATAAGTCCCCCACGGCGTGATAAAAGCCGTCTTTTCTGCGTCCTCTTCATCCATCAAAATCTGATGATATCCCGCATAACAGTCCACAAAGGATCCGATTTCGCGTCCGGCGCAATTATCAATCGGGATATGGATATTGGGAAGCGGGAAATTATCCTTAGGACTCGCCTTGTTGAGATTGCGATAGTCCACGCATACTCTGATCTTTCCGTCTTTCTTTGGCACCGGTACTACGTTAGCCAACCATTCAGGGTATCGAGTGACACGAATGACTTTCGCCTGCAACTGCTTGGTTACCTCCTCCTTAATCTTCACACTCATCTCCGTCTTGAATTTCCGCAGCTTTTGCTTGACGGGAGGATATGCCGGATCGGTGGGTAATCTATGAACCACTAGATCAGTGCTGAGTCCCGGCATGTCGTCGTACGACCATGCGAAAATGTCTTTAAACTCCATGAGTGTTTTGATCAGTTCTCCTCTCAGATTGGGTTCAATATGGACACTTATCCGGGTTTCTTTGACGTCATCCGCATTCCCTAGATTAACGGCCTCAATATCATTTAAATTCGGTTTGGGTTTTTCCTCGAAGTGACTTAATTCTTCACCGATTTCTTCTACGGCTTCATCATCGCCGTACTCCGACTCACTCTCGTCACTTCTTATTTCATGTGTTATTATTTCCAAACCCGATTGACTTTCTAGACTGGGTTGATTAATCTTTAAGCACGCCATATCATTAAGATCAGTTGCAAGAAAGCTGTTCATAAAAGTAAAAAAAGAAGGAAAAAGATAAACAAAATTAGACACGAAGGAACCAAATTTCATTAATGGGAATTGTACAAAGGGAAAACAAACCTGCAAACTTAAATCAGAAATGAACTAAAAACAATGGGATTTTACTCCGGGGACAAACCCCCAATACAAAATTTCGAAAGAAAAACAATCCAAGACAAACTACCAAGACTCCTTCCGGACAGGGAGAGGAGTAGCCTTCCAGTTATTCAGTTTTGCCCTTGGTCCCACAAATTGTATCTCGGCGTGACTAGATCCTTCACCGTCCTCGAGCATACATACATCCGTGAATAGGTCTTCGAACTTCCTGAAGAACTCTTCATCTGGCCTGATCGTAGGACCGGGAATCTTTGTCGCTGGATGTCCTCTTGCTCCGGACCTGACAAAAGATTGGGAAAGGCGTGGAACAGGCTTTTGGGAGCACCCATGTCTTCTGCTTACTCCTCTTTGCTCGCCGGATGTCCTCTGAGGTTGGCTGGAATCCCAAGCCGAAGGTTCCCAAGTTTTCGACCACTGATACCGGTTGTATGATTCCTTGCAGAGATGCACCTAGACCTTTACCGGGTATGAAACCATGTCTCAACATTTCATGCGCCACCATGACATCCGCAGTAATTGTTCTGTCGCCGGGAATGCATTTCCCTTCCGGAACTCGATTGGCGGACACCACATCGCAGACCTGATATACCCACGGCCCAACATCTTCTTCTGTTTCAACAAAGGGAACGATGGTGCCTGGTTGTAGATCATTCTCTCCATGGACGACGATCTCCTATTGGTCCCACTCAAACTTGACGAGTTGGTGTAGGCTGGATGGAACCGCTCTTGCGGCATGGATCCACGGTCGCCCTATCAGAAGGTTATATGACACTACCATGTCCAGCACCTGGAATTCCATGGTGAACTCCACTGGCCCGATTGTCAAGATTAGCACTATGTCACCAACCGACGCTTTGCCTCCTCCGTCAAACCCTCGAACACATACGCCGTTCTTGCGTACCCTGCCGATGTCTACTTTTAATTTGCCCAGTGTAGAGAGAGGACAAATGTTAGCACTGGACCCATTATCGACAAGGACTTTGGTAACCACCGCCTCTTCACACTTCACCGTAAGATATAAAGCCCTGTTGTGCTCGGTGCCTTCCTCAGGCAACTCGTCATCGGTGAAGGTGATCCGATTTGCTTCGAAGATCCTATTGGTGATCTTCTCCAAATGGCTCACCGAGATTTTATCCGGTACATGTGCCTCATTCAGGACTTTCATCAATGCTTGCCGATGTTCTTCGGAATGTATCAGCAAGGACAGCAATGATATTTGTGCCGGAGTCTTCTTTAACTGCTCTAAGACAGAGTAGTCATGCAGCTTCATCTTTTTCAAGAATTCTTCCGCCTCTTCATCAGTGACCGGCTTTTTCAATACCGCCGGAGTGGTCTTCCTCAATTCCGCAGGGGCAAAACATCTCCCCGAGCGGGTCAACCCTTGGGCTTCACAAACTTCCTCTTTCACTTCCTTTCCTCTATAGGTCGTTGTAATCCGAGCATAATTCCATGGGACAGCCCGGCTATCGGTTACTGGCAACTGTGTTGCCGGCTGGATGATGAAAGGATCCATTCGAACGCCTGCTACTGTCAAGATGGGCTTGATTGCTGCCCCTGGTACGACTATCTTGGCCGGCTTCACCGGTACTTCATTCACACTTTCCTTTCCTGCTTCCGACTCTCCTGGTATGTCCTTCTTGCAACTGGGCGACTCATCAAGGCTTGGCCCTTTTCTCGTTCCTGCCCCGCTAGACTTAATCATCATTACAGTCGGAGAGGCTTTCTCCTTTCCTTCCTCCGCCCGTACCAACTCGATCATATTGGTCTCATGATGAGTTGGAAGCGGGTTTTGGTTGATGTTGGGCTCTGTCGGAGTCTGGACCTCAATCCTGCGAGTGTCAATGAGCTCCTGGATGGCCGTCTTTAGCCTCCAACATTTTTCTGTATCGTGCCCCGGACATCCCGAGCAGTAGGCACAATTTACTGAATGGTCCAGGTTCTTCGGGAGGGGGTTTGGTAGCTTAGCTTCAACCGGATTTAGCAACCCTACTTGCTTCAACCGGTGGAACAGACTGGTGTAAGACTCTCCTAAGGGAGTGAAAGTCTTTGGCCTCGGCGCCCTGTCGCCCCTGAATGCCTGGTTCGGACGGAAACTCGCGCCCGAGGGGTTTCTGTAAGCTCTTGGGGGTGGATGATTGTTTTGCGGGTTTGGTGCACGCCACGGTGCATGAACAGGAGGTGCAGAATAGGACTGTGCATGGTGGACAGTAAAATGGGGATCAAGTGCGGGATAGTAATGTTGCGGGTGGTTATATGGGTTGTGGGGGTAATTTTGGTGGTGAGGCTGGGTGGGCTATATTGGGGTGCGGGGCCTCTATTTCTGAACCATGCCCCGGACTCGACGGCCGCGACTTCCTCTCTCCTCTTTTTCCCCAGTACTCCTCCAGTACCACTTTGGATAGCCTGAGTGGTGGCTTTCAATGCCGAGTAGCTCATGATCTTGTTGGCCTTCAAACCTTCCTCGATCATACCCCCCATTTTTATCACCTCAGTGAATGATTTGCCTACGGACGTTACCAGATGTCCGAAGTAGGTGGGCTCTAATGTCTGCAAGAAGTAGTCCACCATCTCGCTCTCTCTCATCGGCGGATCTACCCTGGCCGCCTGTTCCCTCCAACGGAAACCAAATTCCCTGAAGCTTTCAGCGGGCTTCTTCTCTAATTTTAGCAATGATAGGCGGTCGGGGATTATCTCAAGATTGTACTGGAACTGGCCGATAAAAGCTTGAGCCAAATCATCCCACGTAAACCATCTACCGGGATCCTGTCTAGTGTACCACTCCAGCGCAGATCCTCCCAGACTCTGGCCGAAGTAAGCTATCAGAAGCTCGTCCCGTCCTCCGGCCCCTCTCATTTTACTGCAAAACCCTCGCAGGTGGGCCATCGGGTCACCATGCCCCTCGTATAGGTCGAATTTGGGCATTTTAAACCCTGCTGGCAACTGGACGTCCGGAAATGGACACAGATCTTTATAGGCGACGCTGACCTGGTTGCCCAAACCGTGCATGTTCCTGAAGGACTGCTCCAGGCTTTTAACTTTTCTGACAACTTCCTCGTGTTCCGAACTTTGGAAGTGCTTTTCCGGTTCTGCCGGATTATCCCAATGAGGTGTATGTGATTGTGGTTCAGGAGCCCTGAAAGTAGGCTCTGGAGGATAGTAAGAGTTGTCATGGATCTGAACATATGGCTCGCTGGCCGGCCTTTGCAGAGGAGCAGGTGGAGGTGCTACAAAAACGGGGGTGACTGGAGGAGGATTTGGTTTGGCTGGTGGAATGTGGGTGGCATATGGGTTTTCCCCCTGAAAGTACGGATAGCTCGGGGCGCTTGTCGAAGGATCGATGGGCGGATGTTCCGGAGCTGAGGCGAGAGTAGGGCGGTTTGGTGAAGACTGTTCCCTGGCCCAGGCCAGGTGCATCTCCGTTATCTGTTGTTTTAACCGGTCTACCTCTTCTTTCATGATTTGTAGCTCGGATTTTTCTTCCTCGAGACTCTTGCCAGAACTCGACATGCTTACTGTAACTGGTCCTTTGGATCTAGTGCGGTAGTGATGGCTGGCCAGTATATTCTGTCAAACCAACTGCTAAACTTTCCGGAATACGCAACAAACTTGTTAGTTCACCGAGTTTGACAGATATGTTATAGCACGTTGGATGCAATGCACCTAACCAAATAACCCTTTCTACATGTACTCTTAACATGCGTCATTCCGGCCCTTTTTCTTTTCTTTTTCTTTTTCTTTTTTTTTTTTTTTTTTTTTTTTTTTTTTTTTTTTTTTTTTTTTTACTATCTTTGCAAGCCTTATTGTTATTTAACCTATGGATTCCTTTCTTTTTAGTGGTGGTCGAATCTTATGTGGATTGCCTACGTATCACGACCCCGCGTGAATCAGACCGAGCGTAGTTCTGGTAACAAGATTGTGGCAAAATTCAGTAACTTTTATATCAAATAAAACCGTGCGGTTACAAAACACGTCTTACAATAATCAGCAAAAAACAAAAGAAAATGCTTGACTTGGGAAAGTAAAGATAAAAATGCCAACTAGCTTGACTCAACATTTCAAAATACATTTTCAATCAAAAATCTAATGCCCTAAAATCCCCGGGGGCCCGCGAGGCATCATTCGGCCTTGCCGCGGGCCTTGGTGTGAGGTCCTTGTGCAGTTTTCCCTCAACTCTTCCATGATCCGATGAACATAACCCATAATTGAAGCGAAAAGGTCGGCGCGGGGCATTCGTTCGCAAGCTAGGCACTTCATGGTGACATAGTGCCCGATTTCTCCAATTCTATACTTGATCATGTCCCTTTCTCCGAGTAGCCGCTCTATTTGCTGGTTTTTCGCCCCCAATCTTCGAGCATTGTTGGTGACTTGATCTAGGAGCCTATCCACTTGTCCTTGCAGTCGGGCCATCAAATTGTGGCAGCGGTCGAGGTCCGCTCTGGCATCTTGGGCTTGCTTGAAAACCCGTTCCCTAAGGACAACATTTGCTTCCCTCAGGCTAGTGATGATATCAGTGTAATCTTCTTCCACCCGCTTTAGGTGAAGTGCATGTTGATGTGCCTCCTTTTTCCAGCTAGCACGGATCCTCATTATTTGGGCTTTCGACTCGTCCAATTCTCTTTGGATGTCGGTGACTTGGCTTCTCAAACCCCTTATCAATTTTTCGTCGGCCCGACTCCTCGACCTGTCTGTCAGCATCTCTTTTCATTTGCTGGATTTGAGCTCTCAAGAAGTCATTTTCTTGTGCCAACTTCTTTTTGTCTCCTTCGTCGGTGGCAGCTTGCATGCTCTTCTCGAACTGAAGGTCCCGGACCTGCTGTTCTATCCTGCCAATCTTCGTCCTGTACCCCTCCTCCTTTGCTAGCCAACTCCATTGTTCCTGTGAATCTTCCGTGAACTGTTGGACATGGGCTCTTTTAGAACATTTCCGACGAATCCGAAATCTTTTCCCGAACCACACGTTGTACTTTGGGTCCACCTCTCCCTTAGCTAGTTCCCGGACCATGGTTTTGGGCTCAAGGAATCGACATTCGTGCCACAGCCTTCTAATCTTCTCTTCGGGGAGTACAACTCCCGGGCTCAACTCAATGGCGTATTTCCTCAGGTCTTGATCGGTAGGAATAACCTGAAACCTTCCTAGTTGACGTAATACACGGTGAGGGACATATGGTTGGACACTGCGGATCCCCATCAGAAGGATATAACACTCCTCGGCTGCCATATATATTACTTCGGTATCGGGTAACCACCCGAACGCCCATTCGATCTGATCGGCTTCTATTGAGCTCAGTCGTGCAAGCCATGCCTCGACGCCTTCAGGGAATACAGCACCCGTCATCCGTTCTTCGAAACCCCTGATACAGTTTTTTCCGGTCAACCCATGGTTCATGTATTGTGTTCGGTGATGGAGGTGTTCTTGCATCCATAATTGGAGTAACGGATTGCAACCTTGGAAGAAATTGCCCCCTTCTCGGCATACAGTCAAGGCTCGATAGATTTCGGACAAAACCAAAGGGACCACCGTGCTGGTAGCCTTTTTGATTGCAACATCGGCTATTCCTACCAGACTTATCTCTATTTTCTTATCTTCGCGCGGACAAATCACAATCCCCAAGAATGTCGTTATGAATGCTAGAATTCGTCTGGCCTCCCACTTGGTTCTATTCCCTGCGTGAGTCAGTCCAAGGTTTGACTCTTCAAAACCCCGAGGAGTGCCGTACCGTTGATATAAGAATTGAAGGTCGCAACATCCCTTCAGCAGATCATCATTTTTCACCTTCCGACTAATGCTCAGCAAATCCAGAAACCCATGTGGAGACACCGGTCTTGGTGAGAGCAGATATTGCCCTCTTAATTTCCCATTTAATCCCGCATAGCCCGCAATTTCCTCTAATGTGGGCGTCAGTTCAAAGTCAACAAAACGGAACACATTGCGGGTCGGATCCCAGAAAGATACCAGTGCCTTGATGATGTCCTCCCTTGGCTCGATATTCAACAGATCAACCAAACCTCCCAAAATTCTCCCTACTACCTTTTTGCTACTGTCTTCCATATTGTTCCACCATATACGGAGCGGTTGAGGGACCTCACTAAGGATTGAAAATGATTTATTCTGATTCGTGCTCATCCTGCACATTTATTAAGGTGATTTAAATGAGAAAAACAACTTTGTTTTGCTAAGAAAATAAAAAAAAATCAGTTTTCAATCACGGCCTTTCAACGTCTCGGGGACGAAGGCTTTTAAGGCTGTGGGGTAAATTGATCGAAATCAAAATTGACCCAAAGGTGGCCGTTTATACGAAATTAGCCTTCCGGCGTCCCTTTCGGGAACATTCGGCTATTTTTTAAAAACAGCGTCACCGACTTATTTAGTACAAAAGTTAGTTTTGATTTTTCGGCCATTTTTCAAAAGGTGAAGTTGGACCTGATGGAGGTTGCCTACGTATCTCACATCCAATGAGAATCAAACCCACGTAGTTCGGTTTTGACGAAACAAACGGCATTATTTATTTATTCACTTTACTAAAGGAAAACAAATAAGCTATTTCTATCTTAAGAGCAAAACACACACATTTTTTTTTTTTTTTTTTTTTTTTTTTTTTTTTTTTTTTTTTTTTTTTTTAATTTCTGGATCCTGAAAATTTTCAGAAAACAGAAGCTGAAGTCGGACTTACAAAGCACATAGGTTGAGTTTGTCCCCCCTTCATATGTTATTGGCCTAGATTGGGGAATGTTGCAGGAAGGGGAAGAGCTGGGAAGTCCAAAAATCAGCTATAAATTTCAGACCTTATACAATTCAAGGCTATGAAGAAACTTCATTTCTTCTTCACTAGAAGGGTAATCCTTTACTTTGTCGGAGGGAAACTTCTGAACAGTTATTGGAAGAAATATTCGATCCCCAATGTTTATCGACTCCTTCGCAGCAACCTTCAAGAAACATGAGATATCAGATTAAGACTTTGTAAATCCATAAACTGGTCATATGGCAGCAGAAGTCATCTAATCTCAAGAGATGAGTCACATGATATCTTAATTAAGAATCAACAAATAAATCCCGAAAGAGAAATAAATCGTACCCTCTTGGGCCGCTGTTCTTCAACATCAGAAGATTCTCTGCGAACCTGAAACGAGGATATTGCTAAATCAACCATGTGATGTAGAAGACATGTATAAGATTTTTTTTTTTTTTTATAAACATGGAATAAATAAATTCTAGTCGATATCTTTTTCTGAAGGCTCATCCCAGACATTAGCTTTATACATGTCAAAAGAACAAGAGTTCTCTAACTTGATTACTAGTAAGTGTTGAACAACAAATTCCATGTACACATATCCTTATTATCTTACAGAAATTAGCTTTGTCTTAATTTTAGTCTGAAGAAACAACTGCAGAAAAGGAGTTACTAATATCTTAAATAGCTGCACATTAATGGAACTTATTATGCCTGCTAATGGTCACTGACTGTGTGAGGAAACAATCTGCAGAATTAGAAATCCAGAATGAGATCATATACTTGCTTATTATTTGGTCAAATCTGCACTTCCCCTCTCTCTCACTTCCATAGATTTTCAGCATATGTACAATTAGAAACCAAAACATCTAGCACTTCATAAAAGACAACGATTCTCTTTTACCTATTAGTTCAATTATAATTCTTAGTGCCATAAATTGTAAAGCAATGAACTTTATCATTGCATATGAGCCTTCTAAAATAAAACAAAATTTCTACAGTATAATTTTGACAGAGATAATCCTAACAAAAGATTATTACTTTGTTGTTGTGTTCATTAAAAAATCTTAGAATCTGCATAATGATGACGCAAAAGCAACTTATAGGAGAATGAATGAAATTTAGCAAAAAAAGATTGCACCTTCAATATCTTTTTTGATTTTAACTCTAGTAGGAGAATATGTAAATAAACGCACATTAAGGAAATGTAATGATTGTAACATGTTTGGGACCTGTCTTAAGCGAAAAAGCTTCTGTACTAATGACTGCGGCAACTCCGGGCAGCAACGCTGAACCCATTTGAGTGCTGTCATAGTGTTAGTGGATTTGTCCATTTTAACTCCGGCGATTTCCTTCCCTAAAGCAGCGCCGTTAACGGTGGGAGTGAAGGGTGGTAGAGTGAACCACTTGCCTTTTTTGCTTTCATTCTCACTATTATTATTAAAACCTTGTGGATCTGCTGCTGTGGTGGCGTAGTAGCATCGACACTGATAAAAACCTGAATACAGCGTCTGGACTTCGTCAGAGAACCGTCGAGCGCGGTGGAACACTCGCCGCACTAGGCAAGACTCTGCCATAGCGGTGATTCTGGGCCGGGTTTTGGGTAATCGGAGTGGGTTTTGTATGACGGGAGTAAAATTACCGCGATTAGTATTATAGCCCATATTTGCTGACCGCAACTAGTTTTTGCGGACATTTAACTTTTGAGCCAAACAAATTATGAATCCGAAAACTAACTAGCTCGTATTATTTTCACATTATTATGCAAACATACACTTTCTACATGGGCTAAACAAGCACATGTTTTGGACAAACTCAAGCCTTCCCTATCTGTAATGTCTGAACTCCACTTCCAAAAGCCCAGCCCAATACTGTTCACTCTTTAAAAAAAGGATTATTACATAAAAATGGCCTTTCGCCCAAAGGTATTGCATATAGTAGCCAAAAGGAATGAGTATGACAACATAGGCGCTTGTAGCTCAGTGGATAGGCGCCTACTTTATAAGTTGAAGGTCGTAGGTTCGACCCCTGCTTGATGCGTTATATAAATATTTATTTTGTAATGTATAAATATTGTATCCTAAGTTTGACAATTATATACAATTATATATAATTTTGTATGTGTAATGTGTGCACACTGTGTATTTGGAGTGTATCATGTATTTTTGTATAGTGACAGTCTTTTTGGTATATATTTTGTATAGTTACATCTTTTTGGTCTATATTTTGTACACTTACATCTATTTTGTATATTTTTTGTATAGTAACAATCTATTTTGTATATTTTTGTATAGTGACTATCTATTTTGTATAGTAACAGTCTATTTTATATATTTTTGTATAATGACTATCTATTTTGTATATATTTTGTATATTGACAGTTTATTTTGTATATTTCATGTATAATGACTGTCTATTTTGTTTATCTATTGTATATAAATTGGTTCAGTGCCAAACTTATTAGCCACAAAGGGTATAACATATGATAATGTAGATCCCGGATCAATCAACGCATATACATCATAAGAAAACACAGATAATATACCTGTAACAACATCTGGAGACGACTCGAGATCCTGTCGACCTTGTCACACCTCTTTTTTACGCACCCGCAAGGGTGCAAAGAGTTTTTCCAATTAAAGGACAATCGAGATGGGATTTATTTTAATTATTTCGGAGTCGCCACTTGGGAGATTTATGGTGTCCCAAGTCACCGGTTAAATCCCGAATCGAGGAAAAGAATGACTCTATTTAACAGTCCGCGAACCCGAAATCCGGATAAGGAATTCTATTAACCCGGGAGAAGGTATTAGGCATTCCCGAATTCCGTGGTTCTAGCACGGTCGCTCAACTGTCGTGTTTGGCTTATCTATCTGCTTTTTACAATTATGTACTTAGTGCAAGTTAATATCCCTTTACCGCTTGTATTATTGGTTATGATTTACGAAAGAGAAAATTGCTTAAAAATATGCTTTCGAATCACGTCACATGAAATGCACCCGGATCCTCGACATATTCTTATTCAACATTTCGGGGTTTGGATTCGGGTCGCATGAAATGCACACCCGTATTTAAGAAGATAGAACTAAAATATGCGCCTGGATCGACTACTTATTTACACTGTTGAGAAGGGCGTGATATTCGTTAAGAAACGACGCATCTCAAAATCTAAGTGTTTTATATGTACATTTATGAAGGCTGTGTGATTAGTGTAACTATTGGGCGAGGCGCACCTTTGATTCAAATCTAAAGCGAACTACATCCCACTGTATTTTACTTAGGAGTTGATTCCAAATTATTTAAAACTTGTTACGAACCACACCACATGAAATGCGCCTGTGGTTCCCGACACGCTTTATTTGCTCTTGCCCGAAATTGGGGTCGGGTCACATGAAATGCACCCCCGACTCCTTTAATCTAATTACGTCATTCAGTTGAGTAATAACTCCCTAGCTAATCTTGCTTTTAACCTAAGGTCTAACGTTAACAGATTTGGAGATTACACACATGAGTAGAGAAGATTGAATAGAGAGACAACAGACTAGTTCAGGTTTGCGTGTTTATCTAATGACAGTGTATCTTTGGTCTAGCTACACTTTTCCATAACCAAGACTAGCAATACAAACTTAATTAGAGCATAACAGAACGTAATTAAGCCTAGGAACTTTGGACGACTACATGATTCAACAGACTTCAAACATAAGCTTCAGGCTTCATTCTTTTCGAACCAGAGAATTACAATGCAGCAACAGTAACAGGAACAGTAACAGCAACAGTAACAGGAACAGTAACAGCAACAGTAACAGGAACAGTGACAGGAGCAACAATCAATAGACCAATAACAACCAAGGTAAACCAACAGCCACACAAACGACTAAGCAGCAGCAACAATAACCAACCAATGGCAACAATGATAACCAGCCAGTACCAAACTCAACACATTAACCAACCAGCAACAAACTCAACACATTAACCACACCACAACAATGGCCAACACAGCAGCAGCACACAGCAAATGAGATGTATACCAGCAGCAAATGACCACAACAGTAACAGGAATGGACCAGCTAAAACAGTAGCACAGCCACAGCAATAATACACCCAGGCAGCACCACTATAGACACAAACAGCAACACAAACGACCAAGAGCAGCAACAAACAACCAGGCAGCAACACTATAGACCAAGCCAGCAGCAACAAACAACCAAACAATCAAAAACAGTGCTGCCAGTGGCTTGATAACAGCACTGCCAGTGGCTTGACACTTCCAAACTCAGCAAATAACACCCAATCGACCTCAGCACACCAACACAAGAACCACAACAACAAAGGACTAATAGCTCAGCCACTGAATCAAAACAATCGAAAACAGTGACCAAAGCCAATGAAACAGTAGCTTCTTTTCTGTATCTTTTATGGGTGTAAGGAAAATGAATCCCTGCTGCCTATTTTCTCTCCAGGTACTCTCTAGCTATCTCTCCAATATTCTCTGTTATGACTGTTTTTGCTCTCCAGGTCCTCCAGTTATCACTGTCTATCCTCCCTCAGCTACTCACTAGTTATCTATACTTATAGTTGCAAACAAATGTAACTCCAAGATACAATAATCAGACAACCAATTCTGCCCATCCTCCTCTCTGTCTAACCCATCAAATTCCCTGCATTCCCCACTATCTACTGTCCAATGTATGGACTCAAGCATTAAACAATAAGGCTGGTGGCAGGGCATCAGTGGGATACCCTGCTGTGCAGGTTCCACTAGCCCTTTTATGGGCAAGTGATTAAACAATTAATCTCAATTAAATCCTAACTCTGTAACCAATTAACTCTTAATCCAGAATTAAACAAGCAACCAAATCCCAAACTTGTGCATTGCATACGGGCAGGCCAGGGCAAATTATACAAACAAATTGATTTGTTGACGACATTAAACGAACTAGGCATACAAGTTGTTGCGGCATTGAATTCAAACAAGAATTGGTAAAGAATAGGAATCGACCACATAAAAGGTCTGTTGAAGGAGGAGAATAGATCAATCGATATGAGAAATTAATAACAGATAAAAATTGAAACACAAACAAAACAAACACACATGTTCACACAATTGAATTGAATCGACCAGAGAAGAAATGGATACCTCATAAGAAAACTGCCGACCCAGGCTTTGAACCAAAATTTGGGAACTATTGAAGCCAAACGGGCTTTAATCAAGATGTTCTCGATTGAGAACACCTAGACTAAAGTCCCTTGGACTTCAATTACGGCTAACCCGGCTCGAATTGGGTTTCTTCAAAAACTAGGGTTCTTGGGCTCGGATTTGGGGCTTTTGCATTTCTGGTTAGATTCGAGGTAAACGAAAGCCGGCGGGGGTATGAGGGAGGCCATGTGAGGGTTTGGGGTGAGTTTGGGGTGATTTGGCATTGGTTCGAGTTTGACTCGAATCTTCAAATGAAGATTCGAGGAGTTCCGGAGTGATTCGAGGTTAGCGGAGGACAGATTCGTAATGGGAGAGGTGAGGGGAACATTTGGTGTTAAAATGGTGGCCGTTGGCCTACCGGAACCGCCGTGAGGCGATTTCCGGCAGGCGGAGCACGGCGGAGGAGGGCGGCGTTACGCTGGGCTTTGAGAGCTTCTGAGGGACGAAGCGGGGGGGTCTGAAAGGGGGGCGGGGTAAGGGATTAGGAATATATACCACGCGTGGGATTGGATCTAGGCCGTTGGATCGATTTAGATCGACGGCTTGGATCCACCCACTTAACGAAACGATGTCGTTTGGGTGAGTCCTGGCCCGGGTATGTTTGGGTAATTGATTGATTAATTTGGGCCGTTGGATAATAAAATCCAACGGTCCAGATCGAATGCTACAATGATAGATGCTGGGGTGAGTATTGGGCTGGACGGACTGGGCTGGGATTATTTTGGCTTTTGGGCTTGGGGTTTAATTAAAAAAAATGGCCCAATCCTATCTCTTTAATATTAGACTCCATGATGTATTACATATATATGTATATATATATATATGTATATATATATATATATTCGAGCCGTTTGGTGGTGATATATATACATATTATATATATTAACTTGTAACACAATTACATTTTCCACTATAATTATCCTACATAATTACATGTCACCTAAAAATGTGAAACACATGACTTCGATATCAAACACTAAAATGCAAAACCTAGCATATATTTTTTTGTATTTTACTAATTTAAATAAACAAACATGCACACAAAACATGCAGATTTAAGATAGAAATAACACAAAATCACGAAAATCATGCCCACCACGAAACTATTTTTTTATTTTGAATTTTCTGGGAGTATTTCTCAGGTAAGGCAAAAATCACGTGCTCACAGCTGCCCCTTTATGGCGATGACACAACACTCCATTGTTGTTGATTCTTTGTTGTTGTTGTTTGAAATACATCCATTTGAGGCTTATGGACAGTGGTTTTCATTTGAATTGAAGATTTTGATCGATCGGTAACGTTGACCGTGGCACGTCGTTCTGATTTGACTAATGATCGACGATAGCAGAATCATTGTCGTTTATCCTTTAACAACCCGTTCTCACTTACGGCCATGATTGTTCCTTCCTTCAGCAACTATGTGCCCAATATTGGTCCTTTTTTCTCCTTCTTCTTTAAACCTTTCTTTCCCAATTTGGGTTCTGTGAAAAAGCCAACACTGAAAAGAAAAAGATTAGTCATTTCATTCTTAATTTATCAAGCTTGAGTTTTAATATGATAATTTCAACCAAATAGAATTATCGGAAAAAGAAAAATGAAAATCGATATTTGTACCTGCTAGGTCTCGAGGGTGGTGCAGGTGATTGAGGAAAACCCTAAGATTAAGGAAGGGATTACTCAGAAATGTACCGACTATTTGCGACGGGCGGAGGAGATCCTAGCTGCTTTGGATGAGTGTGGGACCGGGCCAGAGCAGAATGGAGGGGATGTGGCTGTGGCGACAAGACGAAGACGAAAACCAAGGATGGCGAAGATGGGGAGAATTCTTAGGCTAACCTTTTAATTAGTGTTAGGCTATAAAATGAATACTATAATTTAATGTCACGTCCTTAGTTGTTAACTAAGTACACGTGCGGCACTTGACAACTCGCTCACGATCTTGCACAACTTGCTCACATTCTTGCTATGCCAAGTCAGCCTTACTACACTCAAGATCGCTAAGAGAATGGAAGAAAGAACACAAGAGAATTTTAAAGGAAGCTTTGTATTAGAGAGAACTTGAATTGTTTTCTTGGTTGATGAATTACAAATGAATGCCCCCTATTTATACTAATCACCTAGGGGCTAGTATGTAAATAATAATTATTCTACAAGTCCTTCCATATTTACAAATAAGTCCATTCTCTAGAATACTCTACAAGCCTAGAAGATTCCAAGGACTTTCCTAGCAAATTCATAAAGATCTAGGTTCTTCCTAAGGAAATGTCTATATACCAAATGGCGCCTATGTGGCATGAAGCTTATGGCATTAAAATATGCCAAATGGCGCCTATGTGGCATGATGACGTGGCAGGTCATCACACTCTCCCCCACCTAATATTGCGACGACCGCGGCGCAATGTTGCTGCATAAACTCTCGGATCTTATCTTTGAATTGCCACAAATCCTCATATCGTTCCCACGTGGCCTCCTCCGGTGATTGCCCTTTCCAATGGATGAGGAACATAGCGGTCGCTTTTTGCCCTTGTTTTCGCCTGGCTTGGTAATCTATAATAGCCTCAATCTCCCGATCATGCGAGGCAGTGATAGTCATTGGCGCTCGACTTGATTGGCCCCTACTCGGATCATCCTTATCTTCATGATATGGCTTAAGCATGCTCGCATGGAAAACATGGTAGATCTTAAGATACGATGGCATGTCAAGCTTGTATGAGATCTTGCCTATCTTGGCGACGATCTTAAATGGCCCCTCATACTTGCGAATCAAATTTTGATGCTTGTGTTAGAGTATATCGAGTGAATTCTGATTTAATTCTGGTTGAAAATAAGGCATATAGCCTTTTAGAGTGAATCCTGTTATGAAAAGTCAACCTGAAGTTGACTATATGGTTAGAGGGCTCGGAATCGAATTTTGGTGATTCGGTTAGCTCCGAGAGGTCATTTGTGGCTTAGGAGAGCGATCAAAATTGAATTGGGAGGTCTGTAGCTCAATAAGGCTTGAAATGCCGAAGTTTGAAATTTTTGGAAATCCGATTGATAGGTGAGATTTTGATCCGGGAGTCGGAATGGAATTCCAAGAATCGATGTAGTTCGTTAGGTGATTTGGGATGTGTGTGCAAAATTTCAGGTGATTCGGACATGGTTTGGTTGGATTTTTTATCGAATGCGTCTTTTGAAAGTTTTATAAGAACTTAGGCTTGAATTCGATGTAATTTGATGTTTTTGGTGTTGTTTGAGGTGTTTGGAGGATTGTAACAAGTTTGAATAATGTATTAAGATGTGTTGGTGCTTTTGGTTGAGGTCCCGAGGGCCTCGGGTGTGTTTCGGGTTGTATCGCGCTCTTATTTGATGTTTCAAAGCCGTATCTTTGGACATAAAGGGGTACCATAATGAGTAAATGAGCTCCAAATTAAATTTTTATTGAACCATTAGATCCGTATCGTAATTTCGGAGCTATAGCAAAAAGAATCGTCGAATTTGGACATCGTGTGAGGGAGTTATGCTCATTTCCGTGTCGAGAAAGTGCTGGTTGCTGTTAACCGCAGAAGCAAAAATTGACCGCGGAAGCGGTACCGCAAAAGAGGAAATAGTGCCGCGGAAGCGGTACCGCAGAAGCGGATAATATCCGTGGAAGCAGAAAATTTCGCAGGCAGAGACCTTAAGTTCCAAAAATGGTCCATTTTCACCATTTTTGACTTCTAGAGCTCGACTTTGGGAGAGATTTTGAAGGATTTTTGCGGGCATCGATTGGGTAACAATTCTATACTCTTTTATGCTTAATACCCACTAATCTAATCACGATTTCATCTTTAAATTTCAGATTCTTGAATGAAAATTGGGTGAAAGTTCATAGACCAAACTATTAGGTTTTGAAGGGGCATTTGACCTCCAATTTTGATAAATTTATATGTATGGACTCGTGGCGAGACGAGGATTCCAGAAATATGAATTTCGTAATTTTTCGGAATGTGGGCCCGGGGCTCGGGTTTTGCCAATTTCGTGATTTTTGGTATTTTTCGAGTTCTTTCGATTGGGTTATGTTCCATTAGCCAATTATGATATATTTGTACTAATTTTGGCTAGTTTCGATGCGGGTGGAGGCCGGTTTGAGGAGCAAAGACGCCGTGGGCATGAGTTTTCGCCGGTTCGAGGTGGGTAATACTTGTAAATGATGTCCTAAGGGTTAGTAAACCCCCAACTTGCACATCCTAGTGCTGTATTGAGGTGACTTGCACGCCGGATAACGGGCGTGGGGTAGAGCACCATTGGGGATTGAGACTTGGTCCGTCCCACTTAATAAAAGTACTACCTAATTGCTTGAAATTGAATTGACACTTTAATAAAGATATTAATTATCAGGATTTGGACTAATTACCAAGTTTTGGGCTTCGTGCCGATTATCTGAATCCTTCGGGGATTGGTATCACTGTCTTGGTAATACTGTGCATATTTTTATCTCAATCTAAGGTTTTAAAATAGTATTTTTCTACTCAGTATTTTTATAAGATTTGAAAAACTTGAACAAGGTTTTGATGACATTTTTTTGCTGTGAGCTGATATGATACTGTTGCCCGAGGGGTCGATTGGGGCCGGGGGTCATATGTGAGGGCATGACGGTTTATGTGAGGAGGCTTTCAAGCCTCGAGTGATATGTGAGCATATGCATATACATGCATGGATCGGACTGCACGCCGCAGTATTATGTTGCATGGGTCGGACTGGACGCCGCAGTAGTATATGGATCAGACTTCACGCTGCAGTATTATTGTGCTTGGGCTGTAGGAGCCCCTACGGAGTCTGAACCTCCACAGTGATCGCGGGCGCCTTTGCGTGGATCGGGCTGTACGCCATAACGTCATATGCATTGCATTGCATACATACATCGGTTTACTTGTACTACGTGGCATAACATTTAGCACTCATACATCACTGGCATACATGCATTATTTGCCTTATTGACCAGATCCCCTGGTGGAAACTGTTAAGGAGTTGTAACGACCCGACCGGTCGTTTTTGAAATTTTGGGCATGAATCAATATGATGTAATGAAAGAAAGAGAAGTCAAAAAGAGATTTCTAAATAATCTACTCATATATGTTATACAGGATTACCCTGAAAGTGTACTTCAAAGTAATGGATAATTCGGTATGTTTATAGCATGAGATAGTGCTTTGTGTGGTTTTCTTTTCCTCAGCATTTTTTACTTTTATTACCGCTGAGTTTGAAGTACTCACTCGAGTCCCTACACTATATGTGCAGATTCAGGTACCTGGAGGCTTAGTTGAGCTTGGTACTAGTTTAGACCCAATTGGGATCGCCGAGGTAGCTGCTTGGCGTCCGCAGGACCCGACATTTCCCCTTGTTACTCTGTTATTACTTGTTTATTATGCGTACTCTTAGACTTGTAGAGTTATCTACAGCATTGACTGATATTCTGATCGAGGCTCTTAGCTCGTGACCCCATATCTTTGGGAAGTTACGTTGTTTTTAGAAGGTTTTGGGATATTATTATATCTTTCACTTCAATTTGGCTTCTTTCTCCGATAATGACTTAAAATAAGTGATTTTGAGCTCTAAGCTCGGGATGAGAGTGTATTTGGTGAGGCTTGCCTAGCAATTGTGTTGGGCGCCATCACGATCGGGATTGGGGTCGTGACAAGTTGGTATCGGAGCCTAGGTTACTAGGCCTCATGAGTCATGAGACGGTTCGTAGAGTCTCGCGGATTGGTAGAGAGACGTCTGTATTTATCCTCGAGAGGCTGCAGAACCTTTAAGAAACACTTTATAATCTTGAACTCTTATCGTGCGTACTTGATTCAGCGTGAGATATAATTCTTGAAATTCCTTCCACACGTCTGTATGCGCACTCGAGCGCTCAGCAATATAATTGCCTTGATGGCTTGTGATTCCCCGATCGAGGGGCGAGAGATAATCTCTATGAGTTCATGTTGGGCCAGTCGGGATGACTTGAGGCCGGATCTTTGTCTATGGCTCGAGCACCGAGGTGCTGATTTTGCAAGCTGGTATTATGAAATTTTTTAGTTGTGCTATGTGTATTGTGGTGAAAGGTATTTAATATATGTTATGATTTGATTCTCTAGCAGGTGGATAGGTCAAATGACAAAGGAAACTCTGTCAAAATTTTGGAAAATTTGGGACTTAGAAAAGGTTTTGTCACCTAAAGAGTGGACTTAACGGTTGTGTGTGTATAAATGCAAGAATTGCAGGAGAGTTAAGGTTTATGATGATTCGAGTCTATGCCAATGCTTGTAAATGACTCGAGTTTAATCTCACTATAACATTGCAGCGTCATTTGAGTAAGAATGCTATGAGTGGTTAAAGGTGCTTTGATGTATGGCTTCGAGCTAAGTTGGGGAGGTTGCTATTAATTAACTAATTGCACGGTTGTATGCTATGTTGGTTCTGTCTCTAGGTATGTTGGGAAATTTTGATGAAGGGTATATGGTGCTTAGTTGTTATGAAGAAATACTAGGATGTTTTGAACTGTTATTGATAAAGAATGCTTGGTGTATAGAAAAGATAGATAGTTATTTGTATCTGTATGCAATCGAGTTCTACGATGTCAAAGTTCTAACAAAGCACGAGTGGTTCTGTTCAATAAGACAGTTGAATTACAGTTGAATAAGGGTGAATGACGCCCTAGAATGGTCTTGCGGTGTTCAACATTTTGCTTGTAACAGTCAGGTGTCTTACAGTTGTTTATATGGCTAGAGACTTGGTTTCGTTAGAAGAAATCAAGACTTGTGTTATGTTATGTTAATTTGGGATTCTATGTATCCGTATTGGAAGGTAATGATAACGAATTTCGAATCGCGGGAAGTTCTTCAAAATAAAGTATTGTAGAATGTGGTACTTCTGAGAAACATCTGAGAGAGTATTCAGCGGCTTGTGAGTCCTAGACCGTGTGTTAGTGTGTATGAGTCTGGTGTGGTAACCTGAGCTGAGGTATTGTGGCGGTACAGTAAGGGCTAATAATAAATTAAAGATGAATCAGAAAGGAAAATTGGGTAAATGGAACAACTTGTTAATAAAATGAAACGGAATGATAAGGATACGATTAATTCCTTGGTACGTGTTCGAAGTAATGAGTCTTACAGGTATTGTGCAACGAAGCTTTTGAGTGCTGGCAGTTGCGTAGCTCGATGTGGGTAGAAGGACTCAGTCCTGGCAGTTTAGTTTGTGCAATGGAATTGGGAGTAAGAGTTCGTGATGTATTTTACCGTGGTCTGAACATAAGTATATCTTCTGTTGGTATACGAATGTTAGAATGTGTAATGATTTTTCTTCTATATGGGATCATGAAAGTCCTTGACTAGTTGAGTGCGTCGATGTCTGCGGCGTAGGAGAGGAATAGAAATTTCCATGTTATCTTAGTGTGGTATGGTATATGCGATGTGCTATGAAAAATTGATAATGGCATGTTCAAGGTTTGGGTCCAGTTCATAATATAATGGTTCAAATATTCTAGTGATTTGGTATGGTATATGTTCAAAAAGGGCAAGGTAATGTAAGCTGATAATATCCGGTGGTATTGCGGTATTCTCTTGTTGGATTGACTGTAGTAATTGAGTCGTTGATGGCATAGTGAAATTTATGAATGGCTTTCGTGGTATAAATGGATTCTTGATGTGTGTTATGTACTCGTATGGTGGAGTGTGGAATCGGGTATAGTGACTCATGTGTTATATATGTGTTGGAGACTAGAAGTTCTCGTAATCCGCCTACGCAGTGGTTGTATATCGTGTGTATCGGCACCGTTTAGCGGTTGTTGTAAATTGGAAGCAATAGTGGCTCTCACTTTGCTTGATATGATGAATTTGGGTTATGATATTGTCTGGACTAATGTGATATGGACTATGTCAGAAAATGCACTATGTCGGAAAATGTCACAAATTGCGTAGCGGAGTGCATCAGATTATGTTCCGGCAGGGTAGATGTACCCCAGGACCAGTGGACGGCTGGTAGGTATTGCTCTGTCAGTTCGGCCTTCGTGGTGGATGTCAGTGCAGAGGTCTCTGCCATTGATTCAGTTTCGGTATTGAGGAACCTTGTTGGATGCGTTTCTTGTGGCCGAGCTGAGGCTATATATATTTATTGTAATGAGCAATTTGACTCGATGTGCATTTCTTTTTGCGAGAGTTTTGTGTGGATCACGTGGCACGCCGCCACGGGTTATTTGGATCGGGTGGCACGCTGCCATAGGCATGGTATCTGGATCGGGTGGCATTCCACCATAGGTATGGTATCTGGATTGGGTGGCACGCCGCCACGGGTATGTCATTGGAGCGGGTTGCATGCCGCAATAGTGTGATGTAGTTCCTGGCTTCTGAGGAAAAGTTCGTATTGGGTATCGCTCAGCGAATAGCACATCGGTTGTGTCCTTTCAGGATTTGATAGCATATATTAATTGTTTCACCGTGGGTGAGATTGATCGTTTGGGTTCAGACCTAGATCTGTGCGTGGCTGACCGTTTTGAGCATGGTGACTTGAGGTGCTTCATGAGTAATAGTATTTGGACAGAATCATGAGTCGTGGCAAGGCCACGTAATGTTATGACCTTTCGAGGAGGATTCAGGTACTCTATGATGTGAGATGGGATCTCGGTTCTATGTTATGATGGTACGGAGGAATTGAATTACAGCTCTTTTGTTTGAGTCAGTTGTGTCACACCTCCCATTTTACTACCCCACAAAATGTATGCCTAAAAAGAGGCTTAGGCCGATGATGAGGTGTCATATCACCAGTGTGGTGTGTTATAATCAAAATGATCGTTAGAGTCATTAATGAGTGCGAGCATATGTGATTTCAGCTGGTTAGAAAGGTAATATCGAGGTTTGGCTCCAAAATCTGTTGTGGTATCAGTCAAAAGAGAAATGGATTCATGAATGGTTGACATGAGAGATGGGTTCGGTATATTGCGTGTTTCAGTTGTCGTGGGCAGTATATGAAGGTGTTGGAATAAGACTTTAGCTAATGAAAAAGGCTTTTCAGTTAGTACTTGTTTATTGTGGGCAATTGTTGTGAATAGAGGCCATCGTCTCGAGTGATTGGGTTGTTTGATACATCATATGATCTCACCCGGAGTGGCGAGTATGGGTTATTGCAGTGGGTTCGGGTGTATCCCGAGTATAGGCATGGGATTAGGATTTGGTATATGATTTCGGAAAGTGCAATGTGGTTTATGGTTCAGATGGATTGTGGTAATATCATTCAACTATTGGATTGCGACTTATGATAGATAGGGTGACGTGGTATCACCCGAGTACATGGTTGGTAAGATCATTCAACTATTGGATTGCTTCTAGTACAACTCCGGTACGCTCGAGGACGAGCGTTTGTTTAAGTTGGGGAGAATGTGATGACCCGGTCCGTTGTCACGTGAGTTACCGCCCTGTTTTCCCCTCATTAAGTGTTTTCATATTTCTATATTTGTCTTAGAGTCTATTGGGTGAAGTGAGATTAATTCTGGTTGAAAATAAGGCATATAGCCTTTTAGAGTGAAGCTTTATGAAAAGTCAACCTGAAGTTGACTATGTGGTTAGAGGGCTCGGAATTGAATTCTGATGATTTGGTTAGTTTTAGGAGGTGATTTGTGACTTAGGGGACCGATCCCAATTGAATATGGAGGTCCGGTGTAGAAATAGGCTTGAAATGGCTAAGTTTGGAATTTTGGCGGAATCCAGTCGATAGATGAGATTTTGATCTTGGAGTCGGAATAAAATATCGACAGTTGCAGTAGCTTCGTTAGGTGATTCTGGATATGTCTGCAAATTTTCGGGTCATTCGGACATGGTTTGGTTGGGTTTTTTATCGAATGCGTGTTTTGAAAGTTTTAGAAGAATTTAGGCTTGAATTCGATGTAATTTGATGGTTTTGGTTTTGTCGAAATTGTTTTGAGGATTGGAACAAGTTTGAATAATGTATTAGGATGTGTTGGCGCTTTTGGTTGAGGTCCCGAGGGCCTCGGGTGTGTTTCGGGTTGTATCGCGCTCTTATTTGATGTTTCAAAGCCGTATATTTGGACATAAAGGGGTACCATAATGATTAAATGAGCTCCAAATTAACTTTTTATTGAACTATTAGATCCGTATCGTAATTTCGGAGCTATAGCAAAAAGAATCGTCAAATTTGGATATCATATGAGGGAGTTATGCTCATTTCCGTGTCGAGAAAGTGCTGGTTGCTGTCATAATCGCAGAAGCGAAAATTGACCGCGGAAGCGGTACCGCAAAAGCAGAAATTGTGCTGCAGAAGCGGTACCGCAGAAGCGGAAAATATCCGCGGAAGCGGAAATTTGGCCTGGGCAGAGACCTTAAGTTCCGAAAATGGCCCATTTTCATCATTTTTGACTTCTAGAGCTCGGCTTTGGGAGAGATTTTGAAGGATTTTTGCGGGAACCGATTGGGTAACAATTCTATACTCTTTTATGCTTAATACCCACTAATCTAATCATGATTTCGTCTTTAAATTTCGGATTCTTGAATGAAAATTGGGTGAAAGTTCATAGACCAAACTAATGGATATTTGAAGGACTATTTGTGGTCCGAATTGGGAGTTCTTTATATGTATGGACTCGTGTTGAGATAATGATTCTGAAAATATAACTTTTGTAATTTTTTTAGAAGCGGGCCTGAGGCTCGAGTTTTGCTAGTTTCGAGATTTTTCATGTATTTTAATTGTTTTCGATTGGGTGTTGTTCCATTAGCTTAATTTGATATATTTGTACTGATTTTGGCTAGTTTCGACGCGCGTGGAGGTCGGTTTGAGGAGCTAAGGCATCGCGGGCTAGAGTTTCACCGGTTCGAGGTGGGTAATACTTGTAAATGATGTCTTGAGGGTTAGTAAACCCCAGACTTGCACATCCTAGTGTTATATTAAGGTGACTTGCACGCCGGATAACGGGCGTGGGGTAGAGCACCATTGGGGATTGAGACTTGGTCCGTCCCGCTTAATAAAAGTACTACCTAATTGCTTGAAATTGAATTGACACTTTAATAAAGATATTAATTATCAGGATTTGGACTAATTATCATGTTTTGGGCTTCGTGCCGATTATCTGAATCCTTCAGAGGATTGGTATCACTGTCTTGGTAATACTGTGCATATTTTTATCTCAATCTAAGGTTTTAAAATGGTATTTTGCTACTCGGTATTTTTATAAGATTTGAAAAACTTGAACAAGGTTTTGATGACATTTTTTTGCTGTGAGCTGATATGATATTGTTGCCCGAGAGGCTTTTTGATTACTTGTTGGACTGATTGGGGACGAGGGCCATATGCGAGGGAATGACGAGTAATGTGAGGAGGCTTTCAGGCGTCGAGTGATATGTGAGCATATGCATATACATGCATGGATCGGAATGCACGCTGCAGTAGCATATTGCATGAATCGGATTGGAAGCCGCAGTAGTATATGGATCGAACTGCACGCCGCAGTATTATTGCGCTTGGGCTGTAGGAGCCCCTTCGGAGTCTGAACCCCCATAGTGAGCGCGGGTACCCAAGATTGGCTTTACTTGTACTACATGGCATGACATCTAGCACTCATACATTATTGGCATACATATGTTATCTGCCTTATTGACCAGATACCTTGGTGGAAATTGTTAAGGAGTGCTGAGCCCAAAGGGGCTGAGTTGAGTGTAGACATGCACTGTTTGAGGTTGTACCCCGGTATTGATATGTTATAATGAAAGGAAGAGATGCTAAAAAGAGATTTCTAAATAATCTACTCACATATGTCCTTCAAATTAATGGATAATTCGGTATGTTTATAGCATGAGATAGTATTTTGTGTGATTTTTCTTTTCCTTAGTATTATTTACTTTTATTACTGCTGAGGTAGAAGTACTCACTTGACTCCCTATATCATGTGTGCAGATTCAGGTACCCGGAGGCTTAGTTGAGCTTGGTGCTGGTTTAGACCCAGATGGTATCGTCGAGGTAGCTGTTTGGCGTCCGCAAGACCCGACATTTTCCCCTTACTACTTTATTACTTGTTTATTATGCGTACTCTTAGACTTGTAGAGTTATCTACAGCATTGACTGATATTCTGATCGAGGCTCTTAGCTCGTGACCCCATATCTTTGGGAAGTTACGTTGTTTTTAGAAGGTTTTGGGATATTATTATATCTTTCACTTCAATTTGGCTTCTTTCTCCGATAATGACTTAAAATAAGTGATTTTGAGCTCTAAGCTCGGGATGAGAGTGTATTTGGTCGGGCTGGCCTAGCAATATGCTGGGCGCCATCACGACCGGGTTTTGGAGTCGTGACAAGTTGGTATCAGAGCCTAGGTTACTAGGCCTCATGAGTCTTGAGCCGGTTAGTAGTATCACGCGGATCGATATAGAGACGTCTGTATTTATCCTCGGGAAGCTGCAGAACTTTTTCATCTTCTTAGTCGCCTTATCCAAGTAGGACTTAGCAGTGTCGAGCTGCTCCTCCCATCCTTTGGCCATATGATAAGCCCCCAAACTCTTTCCCTCAAATGCAGCTGGTAATGAATGTGGAGTTTGTGGTTGTTGTCCTGTGGCTAGCTCAAATGGTGTTCACCCTGTGGACGCACTCCACTACAAGTTATAAGAGAATTGGGCGATGTCTAGGAGCCTTGCCCAATCTTTCTGATGCGCACTTACATAATGCCTCAAGTAGCATTCTAGTAAGGCATTGACCCATTCCGTTTGTCCATCCGTCTGTGGGTGGAAACTAGTAGAAAAGTGCAGTTCCGTGCCTAGTATGTCGAACAACTCTCTCCAAAAGTTCCCTGTGAAGCGGGGGTCTCGATCACTGATGATATGCCTTGGTAAGCCCCAATACTTCATCACGTTCTTAAAGAATAGCTTGGCGGCTTCCTTAGCTGTGCAACCCGGTGAGGCAGGCATGAAGGTAGCATATTTGGAAAATCTATCCACGACCACCATAATAGTACCATAACCGTCGGACTTCGGTAGGCAAGTGATAAAGTCCATAGTCACGCTCTCCCATGGACGCTCTGCAACTGGTAATGGCTCCAAAAGTCCTCCGGGTTGTTTTTGTTCAACCTTGTCCTCTTGACAGACAAGACAAGTCTGCACATAGCACTCTATGTCATCTCGCATGTGTGGCCAATAGTAGACTGACTCAACCAAGACCCTAGTGCGACGTTGGCCTGGATGACCAGCCCACATTGTATCATGACTCTCCCTTATGATCCTCCGTCTGATGTCTCCAAACTTAGGCACGTAGACCCGCCGAACCGTGGTAAGTAATAGGCCATCTTCAAACCAAAAACGTCTTGTCTTTCCTGGTTGGCTAACTCGATAAGTTGTTTGGCTGCAGGATCATGTTGCATGCCTTCTTTTATAGCCTTACGAATGTCCCAAGTTGCTGAAGTGATGGCAGCAAGCTCGGCTTTCCGGCTCAAGGCATCAGCTACAACATTACCTTTTCCCGGCTTGTACTCTAGCTCATAATCAAACTCGGCCAAGAAGTCTTGCCACCTAGCTTGTTTTGGTGTGAGCTTCTTCTGCGTCTGAAAGTAACTAGTAGCCACATTGTCGGTCTTGACCACGAACCTCTGTTGACATCCAATTTTGTACGAAGGCAATGCACAATTACAGTCATTTCCTTCTCTTGCACTGTGTAACGCCGTTCCGCCTCATTTAACTTGCGGCTCTCAAACGCTATGGGATGCTTATCCTGCATCAGGACACCCCAATAGCGAAGTCTGAGGCATCCGTGTGCACCTCAAATGTCTTGGCAAAGTTAGGTAATGCCAAGACTGGCTCCTCTATTACAGCTGCCTAAAGGCCTTCAAATGCCTTTAACAATGCTCCGTCCAATCCCACATATTGTTCTTCTTTAGCAACTCGGTCAATGGTGCAACCTTTGCTGAGTAGCCACTGATGAACCGATGATAGTAGTTAACAAGGCCAAGGAAGGATCTCAACTCAGTTACCTTTGTAGGTGCCTCCCACTCATGGATAACACGTACCTTAGCCTCGTCCATGCGTAGCTCGCCATTGCTAATGACATGGCCCAAGAAGTGCACCTTTGATTGTGCAAACTCGCACTTCTCCCTCTTGATGTATAGCTCGTTCTCCCGCAAGACTTGGAAAACTTTCCTTAAGTGCTCCATGTGGTCCTCCAAGGTGTTGCTGTAGATGACTATGTCATCTAGGTAGACTACCACGAACCGATCAAGGTAGGGATGAAAAATCTTGTTCATAAGGGTGCAAAATGTGGCCGGTGCATTGGTTAAGCCGAAGGGCATCACCAACCACTCAAAGGCTCCATATCTTGTCACACATGCTGTCTTTGGCTCATCCCCTTCAGCAATGCGAACCTGGTAGTAGCCCTTTCGAAGATCCACCTTGGTAAAGTATTTGGCTTGCCCAAGTCTATCGAACAAGTCATCAATGAGTGGGATCGGGTACTTATTCTTCACTGTAACCTTATTAAGTGCTCGGTAGTCTATGCAAAAGCGCAACGATCCATCCTTCTTCTTCTGGAACAATACTGGTGCGACGAAAGGTGCCTTTGATGGGCGAATGTGACCAGCATCCAGCAACTCTTTCAATTGTTTCCTGAGCTCCTCTAGCTCGGGCGGTGCCATACGATATGGGGAAAATGTAGGTGGTTTAGCCCCTAGTTCCAACTCAATCTTGTGATCCACCTCTCGCCTAGGCGGCAAGTGCTTAGGCAACTCCTTGGGCATGACATCTTTGTTTTCCTCAAGCAACTTCTTTATGTAAGGCATCAATGTCTCTTGAAAACTTGTGTCTTCCTCTAGACTTGCAATGGTTGCCATGAACGTTGGCTCCCCCTTCTTGATCCCCTTGACAACCTGCATAGCTGAGAGTTGTGCTTGGATCTATCCGTGTGGAATAATCATTGTAGGTACCATGCAAGCTCCTTATTGCTCCCTAACCAAGGGACGTTGGAGGTAGGGGTCGATCAAAGTATGACAATGTCTAAAGAACTCTTGCCCCGGTATGATATCTAAAATATCCATAGTAGTTACAGTAAAGTTTGTCATACCTTTCCAAGCTCCCAATTTGAGACCTACTACATTATCTACCCCACGAGCATTTTGTACGTCGGCATTCATGGTCTTGACGCGAGAGTTGGTTGGGGAAAGCTTCAATTCTAGTCTCTTTGCGGCAGCCTCAGTCACGAAGTTGTGAGTTGCTCCGGTATCCACCATTGCACGAGCGTGCTTGTTGTTGATGGTGAGATCCACGTACTGATTGCCACTCTCGGTAGGTTGGATAGCTTGCTTTGTGACGGCACCACATAATCCGATCATACCCAACTGTGCAGTTCCCGAACTCTCTCCTTGCGGCTGCTCCTTTCGTTCACGGACTATGGCGCCGAGGCTCTTTAGGTCGGGACAATTCCTAAAGCCATGTGGCCCTCCGCATATGTAGCATCCCTTCTTCTCGGCCTGTGCCTTCTTCTTGGCATAGCCTTGACGACCACTCGACTTTTTGGAATCTTGAGTCTTGGAGTATTGTTGAAGTATCTCCTTGCCTTTGCCACAATCTCCCCCACCTTTGACATTGTTAACTTCAGACTCATGTCTCGTCCTTAGTTGTTAACTAAGTACACATACGGCACTTGACAACTCGCTCACAATCTTTCACAACTTGCTCACATTTTTGCTATGCTAAGTCAGCCTTACTACTCTCAAGATCGCTAAGAGAATGGAAGAAAGAACACAAGAGAATTGTTAAAGGAAACTTTGTATTAAAGAGAACTTGAATTGTTTTCTTGGTTGATGAATTACAAATGAATGCCCCTATTTATACTAATCACCTAGGGGCTAGTATGTAAATAATAATTGTTCTACAAGTCCTTCCATATTTATAAATAAGTCCATTCTCTAGAATACTCTACAAGCCTAGAAGATTCCAAGGACTTTCCTAACAAATTCATAAAGATCTAGGTTCTTCCTAAGGAAATGTCCATACTTCTCTAGAATCTTCTCACAAATGCTAGCCTTCTTCTTATGTAAGCTTCCACATGGCATTAATATATGCCAAATGGCGCCTATGTGGCATGATGACGTGGCAAGTCATCACACTCTCCAGCACATGTTTTGGACAAACTCAAGCCTTCCCTATCTGTAATGTCTGAACTCCACTTCCAAAAGCCCAGCCCAATACTGTTCACTCTTTAAAAAAAGGATTATTACATAAATAACCGGCTAGATTTGATATTTACGTATTCTAGTCGGTATATATAAATTATATATTAATTATGCACAGTTATATATATATATATATATATATATATATATTCATAAGCTTTTTTTAGTTTGAGATTAAGTGGACAACCATTTGGGTTAATTCTTCTGTACTCTGTTACTACCAACCTTGTAAGGTTTTGCACAATCAGATGCAACCTAATACCATTCCTCATTCCTAAACCTTATTGAATCCTCTGTAATATTGTCCCTAAGTTTGTTTTTCAAAATTGTTGGTTTTTTTTAGTGTTAATACCCTTAACCCCACTTAAACTGTATAATTTTTGTCAGTTTCATACCTAAACGATCGAGTGTCCCCGAAAACTCCTTGAACTATAATTTGTAATAAAACCTCCTCGTTACTTTTGTGGTATATTGTGTGAAATCAGTTGCGCAAGAGCGCGTGATGGTGAAAATCAGCATGAAAAAGGGGCCCACTTGACAACTTGAATAATTGCTAATTAGCCAATTTATTTAAATATCTTATATTTTATCCTTTTTTCTTTATATTACACCATCTTCTCTATATTTCACCTTTCTTCTCCATTTCTTCACCTTTCTTCACCATTTCTTCAAAATTCTCTCTGTTTATTGAGTTTATATTTTATCTTACGCATTTTATCCATCCTTCATTGTTAACCAAATTAATTTGAAAGAAGAACACCTATTGTAGAAGAGTCATGAGGTTTAATGCGTTTTGTGGTTGTGGCAGCCTGCTTCTTTCAGAACATCAACGGCAAATGCTAACCTAATTTCACAACAAAATTAATAGGGAATAAAGAATAAAATTTGTATTGAAGCAATTTTCTTTAATAATCTTCAGATTCTTCAAAGAATCAGAGGAAGATATTTCAGCAGCAAAATCCTAAGCGCTAATTTCTGATTCACCGACAAAACTTCACCATTATTCTTAATTCGAAATAGCAGCAACTAGTCTTGAAGATGAATCGATGGTTGCAACAACTAGTTTTGAAGAGATATCGAAGGTCCGATGAGAATTTTCTCTGATGAGAGTATAAGGACAATTTTTTGATTGAGAGTAAATGACCCAGTTTACTTAAGAGAATGAGTAAAAACCCACCCAATTTTTTTGACTAAGAGTAATTAACTTAATTTAGGCTAATTAAGTAAATTTTATGATTAACTAGATTAATTATCCACATGGCATGCAACATGACATGTTTTATAATTTATTTAGAGCGTGTATCATACGCACTAGGGGTAATGTGACGAGGCGATTTTATTATGAAGGAGGATACAGTTCAGGGGGTTTTCGGGAACACTCGATAGTTTGGGTAGGAAATTGACAAAAATCGTATAGTTTAATCGGGTTTGAGGGTATTACCTCATTCTTTTTATTATTTGAAGGAATTCAACACCATCATTTTCTAACATTTGAAGGATTGAATCAAATTCTTGATTTTCTTCTTAGCAAGGCTTTTGCTATACATATACAGTTTTCCATCGCGTAGAGAACATTGCTCACTCTGTCACTACCTCTTTGCTTTCCCGTGTCAATTTAAAATGGCGGCTAAATATATAGTAGGCTAATCTAAAAGAGTCATAGTCTTTTAAAGATCAGAGGATTAAATTAACCGTATGTATAGTTGAAAATTTGGTGGAATAAGTATACATTTTCAACGATTGATATCAAATATGGCAATTGTATAAAGATATTAAAGTTCCATAATTAAATAATAATATGTACATAAAACTTTAATTTCCTTATATTGTTATACAAGAAGGAAGCGATTGTAGCACAGCTTCTTTCACTATCAAACCTTTGACATAATCCACAATGATACAAATGACACGTAAATCTTTTTGGTCTTCCTAAGATCAATTACCGAGTTTATTGACAACATACGTATTTTTTGCATTATAATTATATTATATTTCCTGACTTTTAAGAAGAAGCAGTAATAACATTCATTAGAACACCTGGGTAACGTAACTTTGAGGATGTTTATTACTTGTGCCCTGCACCTGAACTAGGACCCGAATGCAGACCATCAACTTCAGCATCTTCAACATTGGTAATAGGTTGCTCAAAATCTTCATATTCGTGATGGCCAACGCCAGGACTAGGCCCAGAATCATTCACCACCACTGAAGATTTTCTACGACTTTGCATCATTACTGGTGGATTGGCGTCTGTGGCACGATGCAAAATAATGGAACTCAAAAGGAGATGAAAAAAGAAGAAAATTGCAAAATATTGAATAACCCTAGCCATAATTAACTTCTTTCGAACAATGAATAGAAAGGATTTCCTTTTATGCTTTTTCTCTCAAGAATAGTGATGCTACGAGAATTTCATGCATGCGCATTTATACGGAAAGAAATAAGTTTGCATGTATACTGTCAATAGCGATATAAGTTTTGACTTACAAAAGGATTATTTAGGGTCGTCCTTGAATATTGACAAGTAGCCAACTCTTGAGTAAAGAAAATCGGTACATTACCCAAAGAGTAATGTATTTAAGAATTTTAAGTAAATGATTCAGTTTGGAAGATGAATCCATCAATAAGGTAGGGTTCAAGGGGTACTACAAATATTTGTCCGTGGAATATTTTCTTTAAACTGCATTTGTCAACGTTTTGTTAAATTTCAAGGTCACGTGGCACCTAAGTTTCTATTTGAACATGAAATATGTCATTTTCGGAGAGAATGGGTGAGAATATTGATCAATATAATTTGGTAGATAGGGATCACTAATTGGAGGAGTTTCTTAAGTTGTTGGTTAAAGAAAAGGAACAAAAGATTCAAAATAATAAGAAGAAGGAATTAAATAGTAGTTTTGAAGTGAAGGCTTTCCATATGTTTTTTCATAAACTTAAAAATCAACAAGATATATAAAGAACGTTTGAGCCCTCATGGCCATAGAAGGATTCATGATTTAAATTTCATGCGTACAACTTTAAAGTTTTTGCCATCGAAGCAATTACATTTCTAGTGTTATGGATTTATATCTACTATTTTTTTTAAAGTAATTTTAACTGAATTTTAAACATAATTTTATACTAGCATCGAAACTACTGGGTTCAGTTGAATATGATAAAATTATACGAAATCCACCCCTACTCGTGATGGAGAAAATTTTGGTAGAGAACCTTCCCCGTTAAAAAAGTGTTACACAGTACAAATATGAGTTAGTTAGGTTAATTTAGTGTATTGAATAAAGATAGAAAAACAAAAACAAATATTTTACACTTGTGTTTCTTGTTTTCATCGCTTCGTACTAATTGTTTTCTTTCATGGCGATCTTTTGACGTAGAATACAGCATGCTGAACATTAAAAACTATTGCGATCAAATCCGTTGCACACAAATTGAAAATAACATTAAACTATTAGAAAATTAAAATGGGTTTTAACGATTTTTAATGGTTAAATGTGCTAATATTGGTTAATCAGTGTATTTCTTTTCTTTTTTTTTTTCTAAATTATACTCGCGCTGAACATAGCAAAAATTGCCCTGCATGCATCTGTCCACATATATCTCATTTTGTAGAATTAGCATTATCTTTTTTTTTTCTCTTTTCGTCGGCACATCTATATCTATCTATTATTAAAAGCCAAGGATAAAGGCTTCTAATTAAGCCAAATGACTTAACATTCAATTGTCACTTGTTACATTTAGACAAGGTTCCTAAACATTAACAATTTCTTTAAAAAAAAAAAAACGTTTCTCTACTTAATGAACTGCTTTTTTGCAGGAAACAGTTTTTAAACACTACAAAAATTATAGTTTTTAAAAAAACTACCCATAACTCACGTTCCCACTTCTAATCCCCCATTTTGCTTGCACGTTCAGGAACATACCCGCGCGTTGATCAACACTGTTGAATGGGGGCTGATGAAAACCAAATCTACGATAATGGAAAAATATGAATGAAAAAGATTCCTTCTCCAGGTACAAGCCTTTTTATGTTAAGCATGCCAAAATATGAAGTACCAGTAAGATTCTTAAAATATCAAAAACATGTGAGGATACTTAGAAATATATATTGGATATGACTTGTATGTTAGAGAGAATCGACTAGATTGTTGCGGCTGTCTTCTCTATTTGTAGTCACAAGTCAGTACTTACAATTAGCAGCTTAAGATTGTAAAATGTTTTTCTTCTCCACACTTCACAGAAGGTTGTGTTGATTAGCCCCAATTAGTCAATACAAGTGCCATGCAATAAGGAACAAGATAATAAAGAAAAAAGCTAGAATCACAAACAAAGTCCTTAAATCATTGGAATAAGCACTGGTTTAGATCCCAGCATTTATTCTGCAAAGTAATTGAAGAAAGTTTCAGGAGCATTAGGGTTGATTATGTTACTACAACCTTAGGGAGGACACAATTAAATACGCATGTGTCTATAATTGAAATTGAGTCAAAGAAAGAGATATTTGACTCCCCAAATAGGTCAACCCTCATATAAATTAGAACGGAGAGAGCCCCACACAAACTACTCCCAAAGAAACCAAAATTATCTATTTTATTGTGTTTATGTTTGTGAATTTTTTGTAATTGTTTACATTTGTCTGTGCATATTTATTTGTTTTAATTAATGAAGAGAGCATTTAAGAAGAAGAAAACAGCATAATGTGTTTTGGAATGTTACAGTTGGCTAACTTAACATATTTTAGATTAGTTAATTTAGTATATTATTAGTTGTTTTATTTTCGCTGAACAATTTATTTTAAGCATTAAACATTTGTTCTCATGTAAAACTGTGTTTATTCAGTTTATGTGGCCATTTCAGTTAATTCTTTAAGAAAACTAATGTTGTTGCGGAATTGAATTTTGTTTTTTGGAAGCTTTGTCCCATGTAACAGAATATTACTTTGCAAAATGCAAAGCCGAACAGTTTCAGTGATGTTTGCCTTCATGCTCATAACACCACAAAGTCGATGCTCTTTATTGCGATCAGGTATTCTCAAATTCTGAACCAATTACCCTTAGCAGTCAATGTGATGACATCATGAAATGTGAAGGAACATGGAAGGTATGGTTGTGTGAATTTGTGTGATATGATGTCAACCACAGGCATATATCTTCAATTAACACAACATCACGTTGAAAATAATACTAACCTGACGGTCCTCACTGCATTGACCATAACAGGTACGCTTCTGGTGGTTTAGACGCTTCTTCATGAAAGCAATGCAGAAGATCCTCGATGTAAAGCTTTTGGTAGTTTTGACATTCACATTGGCCTAAATCAATGTCTGCCAATTGAGAACCAGTGACCAGTCCAACAGTTCCAGTGATTTTTGCATTCACGATCATAACACCACAAAGTCGATGCTGTTTATTGACTGGGGCAACCCGGTCAGGCGCCGGTCATGTCCATCGATTTGGGGCATGACAATATCAATCAATGTAATCATATTATGGAATCTGAAGTAATTGTTTGGCTGTAATTAAAAAAATCGAATATTTATAAATCGAATATATTCATCTAAGAAAATGAATATTTTTTTAAAAAATAAATATAATCTTCCTATCCTAATAATACTCAAAATAAAATTGTAATTCCTATTTTTTACTTCATATAAATTTGGAAAAAAGTGACGGTTATAAGGCAAATTTAACCGTTTTTAATTACATTTTTAAAAAAAATATTCTTCATATCCTAATCCTAATAAAAATAAATTTGTAACTCCTTTTTTTAACTTCCTATAATTTTTTTTCACGCATTTGTTTAGTAGCTCTTTATTACCCGTTTCCTTTGCTCTATGGACAGTTCAGCAACTACATCCAAACCAAACAAAGGTTATCTTAATGTAACTCAACTCCAGATGCTCCATTACCTACTAAACAAATGCGTGAAACAGATACCATCCACAATCTTCATGTTCATCCCCACTACTTCACAACTCCCCACTACTTCACATTTCACAACTTCTCACCTTTTACCATAGCCATTATATATACAGAATATTAGCTTTATTGAGAAAGTCATTCTCATTCTTAAAGAAATAACAGAAAGAACAAAGCTGTAGCAACCATCGTCTTCCATTTCAGGTTAATTTTCTCTAACACTCAATTTTCTTCAATATACTTGATTTAATATATTAACATGTACAATTTATTTTCAATCTATATTTGTTTACAAAAGTTAACAACTCCCAAGTACAGTCACTGCGGAAAAAAAATTTCAATTTTCATTTACCAAATTAAGCAATGTTTTTTAATACAATAATATCCAACCTAACCATTACAAATATTTTATTTATGGTAATTGTTTTTAATTTATATATATCATATAATTCTATACATTAATATTTTTTTCATTGCGGTTGATGTTAAAGCAAACAAGGTTTATATCAATTACTCATGTTTCTCATTCATAAATTTAACAATATTATTTTTACTGTTTCTATAAATCAATTATTAGTTGCAACTAATATGCACTTTGTATATTATCACAACAATTTGTTATACATATTCTTATTGTTTTATTCCTCTTCTTTCAGATATGGTTAAACAACAACTGTTTCAAATTAATGCGAGTTCGAATAACCAAATTCAACAACAACGCAAACGTAGAAGATTTCAACGTCGAAGCATTTATTCGTACAACAAATCAGACTCAAAGCCTGAAGTTATCAAGAAAATGACAGCATCTATACAAAATAAGCTCAGAGATGAAAGGACAAAAAGAAGAGAGAAATATAAAAAATTTCGAGAAATTAAGCCTATTTTAGACGAACAAATTAGTAAATATCAAATTAAACTAGATCATCTCATTGATTCTATAGGTGAAATTGAATTACTAAATTGGGAAGCTTTAATCATTTTATTAGACTCACTTGGCCAACCTTTAGCTTCAATTTTAACTGACATTTATCACGAAGTTTGGCCAAGTGAACAATTTTGGGTTTATGTTGTTAGATTTGATGCTGAGTGGGAAAATTCGACTGTACAACTACCTTTAATTTTATTATTAATGAAAGTATTATTTATTTTCTAGCATTAGCTATCAATTTATTATATTTCATTCTTAAGAGTATAATATTAAAATCAAAACATAATGGAATAACACTAATTTATTCATTCAAAGAACACATGCTTAATAGGATAAAACTTTATCAGCAATATTAAATAGTACAAAAAAAATACTTTACGCTATTTAATTAATTATATATAATTCTATTGTATAATAATAGTTTATAATCTGATTCGCCTAATTTAAAATCAAATTTTAATAACGACTAAACTTTGATGAACAAATAACAAAAAATAATTCTTTTGAATTACAGTTACATTACATTATACCTAAATAACATAAAATATAAAATGAAGTAAAACTTTATTTATTCTATTCAAAATAACTTACATATTTATGTTTCTAATATACAACAATATTTTTAAACAAAAAAATAACAATAATTAGTAAACAACTTTTTTTTTCATGCCAAATATAAATCTAACACCTACAAAATATCTTTACATTAAGCATCAAGTATTTATCTTTAAACTCTTCTTTTCTAAAATTATTTCGCGCATCGCGCGGGTATTATACTAGTATAATTAAAAGTCAAAGACAAAAGTCTCTCATGAAGCCAAATGTCACAACAATAACATGACACATGGCATGTTAAGACATTGATCCTAATTATTAGGAAGTTGAATTTGGATTTATAAATTTATTTATGCTAAAAACACAATTATGATAACCAAATCGTGTTTTTTCACGTTTTTGTAAACTATTTGTAAAGAGTAATTTGAACCTTAGAGATTAGTAAAATAGGTATTTATTTTTTACTCTCTAAGACTAGTGAATGGTTGACGAAAAAAATTAAGTTACACCTGATGTATACACCAAATATCCAAATCTAGTTAGGTTAATGATAGAAAATAAATCACAAAAGGAAATGCGGTGATATTATTCAATTATTGGCTTGATATATACATCGGGTGCAGGTAAAAATTTTCCAATGGTTGGCTAATAAAGATGAAGTGATTTTAAGAACGCAATGTACCCGGTCATGTTATTGAAACTTGTAAGTCGTTAAAAGAAAAAATGGCTATATATGGATAAATGGCAGACCAACTAATTATCACTGTTTTTTTAAATGAAAATTCGAATTTTTGGGACTCTTCAGATCTCGCGATTTAACAATCTTGGAAGCTAAAATATAGGAAAAGGACCTAACTTATTTAATTCCACTCCTAAAGAAGGGAGATGGGTAGTGAAGAAAATTGGTGTGATACCAAAGGTTCATATAAATTTATGGAATTTTTATGCCATCAATTAATTTATAACAACATATAATTTGTCATAACGGGTCTAATAAGATAACTTGAAATATAAAAATAATATATTATATATGTACTGCTAGTGTAAAATTTTGTTACCACATCAGTAAACGTAGAATAATCTAAATCCTTCACAAAAATTGAGCGATCTTAAAAAATTTCTCTCTCTAGCATGACATTTCCTCTCAGTAAAGGCTGAAAATGGCAAGGAAATCAAAGGCAAGAGCGAGAGATCAAAGCAATCAGGTAGTTACTAAACAATTCATACACTGTTATGTAGAACACCGGGGAAATAGAAGAAGATTCAATCTGACTATGGTATATGGTTTTAATGAACAAGCTAATCGAAGAAGACTATGGGAAGACATCAGCCAAATAGGGGCTGCAATGCATGAGGCATGGGCGGTGATGGGAGACTTTAACTGTGTGCTGAACAAAGAGGAGAGAATAGGGAACAGAGTCACTATGGCTGAAACAAGGGATTTTAAGCAATGTATTGAAACCAGTGGCTTGAATGAGTTTAAATCTTCAGGGGCTCTATTCACTTAGAATAACAAATAGGGGGGGGAGGGTAGCAGGGTGTATAGTAGAATTGACAGAGTCTTGGTTAACACTGAATGGGTGATAGAACTACCACCATCAGAGGTTCATTTCATGCATGAAGGTATATATGACCATTGTCCAGCAATAATTAACTGGGAAGGAGGGAATAGAAAGACGAAGAAGCAGTTTAGATACTTCAACATGTGAAGTACAATTCTTGAATTCCAACAAAGAGTTCAGCAAGTATGAAAGAAGGAAATAATGGTACAAAAATGTACCAACTAGTAGGAAAGCTCAACAGAACAAATGGTGTGCTACTGAAACTAAACAGGGAAAGATTCTCAGATGTAGAAAAGAGAGCAGAAGAAGCAATGGAGAAACTGATAGAATGCCAAAGGAAGATCCAAAATGATCCCAGGAATATAGACCTAATTGAAGAGGAGATTCAACTAATGAAAGAAAGTGCTAGATGGAAGACAACTAGAGAACAATTCTTTAGGCAGAAAAGTAAAGTGCAATGGATAAAGTAAGGATACCAAAACATAAAGTACTTTCACAGAATGATCAAAGCTAGAAGGAATGCTAACATGATAATCATTATCAAGGATGCAGAAGGGAATGAGGAAACTGGGATTGAAAGGATAGCAATGCATTCAGGTAAAAGTAAAGGCAATAAACATCATGTGTACAATAGCATAGTAAAGAAAGGGATAGTAGTACATAAGGAGCAAAGAGCCGTCCTTGAAGCAACAATTATAGATAACGAGATTAAAGAAGCACTCTAGGCAATAGGAGGTGATAAATCTCCAGGACCAAATGGATATGGGGCCCAGTTCTTTAAAGATTGCTGCTCAATAGTTCAAAAAGATGTGATTGACAGTGTAAAGGAGTTCTTTGATACCACAAGAATGTTAAAGAGTATTAACAGAACTGTCCTAACACTGGTTCCTAAAAGACAACCATGGAGACAGTGTTGGAGACTATATACCAATTGCATGTTGCAACAAAATCTACAAGATCGCTTAAAAGGTGTTGTGCAGCAAACTCAAATGAGTGATACCAACTATACTATCAGAGAATCAGAGTGCTTTTGTGAAGGGCAGAAATATAGTACAGAATATCCTGATATGCCATGATTTAGTCAAGCTATATAACAGAAAGAAATCAACAAAAAGTTCCCTAATAAAGATTGATCTCAAAAAAGATTATGATACTATGGAGTGGTGTTTGTGGAAGAGATACTTTATGCTTTGAACTTCTCTACAAAATTCATTAAATGGACAAAGGAATGCATGAAAACTACTCAGTACTCAATTGCTATAAATGGTGAGGTGCATGGCTATATAGAGGGGAAAAAGGGCCTAAGGCAAAGGTAATCCAATATCTCCACTCCTCTTCGTGATATGTATGGAGTATTTTACTAGAATTATGCAATGGGTAGTAACACAGGAGGGATTTGCCTTCCATACAAAGTGTAAAGTGCTAAAGTTGAATCACATATGCTTTGCTGATGATGTTCTGCAAAGGAGAATACCATAGTATCATGTTATTGCCGAGGGGATTGGTCTAAGTACAAATGCAGGAAAATCAAACATATACAATGCAAACATGAAAAAAGCAATGTTTGGAAAACATATGTGAAATAACAGGATACAAAGAAGGGGCTATGCCATTCAGATACCTAGGAGTTCCTATAGCTGCAAAGAAATTGAAGGTATGTGATTATGAAATATTGGTGAAGAGACTAAGCACAAGAATTCATTCATGGGGTTCAAAGAATTTGTCATATGCAGGTAGAGTGCAACTAATCAACTCTGTTCTGATCAATATACACTAATACTAGGCAACAATATTCATCCTCCCCAAGAAAGTGCTTAAATACATCACAACCATATGCAGAAATTACTTATGGGCAGGGAAGAGTGTATCAACTAAGGTACCACTTGTGGCTTGGGACCTTATCTGCAGGCCAAAGAAGAAAGGGGGATTGGGTATACGGGAATGTATCATATAAAATGAATCTGCAATGATAAAATATGTATGGAATATTGCTAACAAGGAAGACACTTTATGGGTAAAATGGATCAACCATATATAGTTGAAGGGAGAAGACTAGTGGCAACACACGCCCCCTGCAGATAATTGCTGGTAATGGAGGATCTAGGGGGGCGCAAGGGTGTTCACCCGAACACCCTTCGCCGAAAAATTACACTGTATATATAAGGTAAAATCTATATTTTACTTCTATATATTCAGTTTTGAACACCCTTAACACTATCCACTAGGTACAAATTTTTTTTTTGAACACCCTTCATCAGGACACGCCCCCTGCAGATAATTGCTGGTAATGGAAAAAATTTGTGCCGTCCAGGATGTATATGGTAATGGTTACATAGAAAATGGATGGCAATCGACATGGAAATACACATTCAAAAAGGGCTACAAGTGAAGAAGAGGAAGGCTGGCTCAATGTCCTTGGTGCGTAGAAGTTTGGAATATAATGAAGGTCCCTAAACACAATTTTATCAGCTGGCTAGTGATGAGAAAGAAATTATTAACAAAGGAGAGAACAATAAAACTGAACATTACCGAAGACAATGAATGCATGCTATGTGAAGGAAAATCAGAATCTATTTATCACCTCTTTTTGGAATGCACATACTCTAGAATGTGCTTGGCTGAAGTATTGCAGTGGTTGGGAATGAACATACAAAATAGAAGTGGCAGAAATAGAGAGAATGATGGCTAGAATTGCAAAGGGTAAAGCAAGAAGATCACTCACAAAGGCAGCTTTTGCTGCAGTTATATGCTATATATGGAAAACTAGAATAAAGCAATATGGAGGAAAAGAGTACCTCGACTACAAGTGTTGCTAGAACAGATCCAGTTTGCTTGCAAACACAGATGCATGGAGGCAATGAAGAAGAAGAAAAACAAAAGTAACATGTACTGGATAAAACAGTTATATAGATAGCAACGGGAACTCTTGTATAATGAAAATAGGTTGGAACATAGGGAAGGCAGGACATAGAAGAAAGATAGGGGAGTTGAAATTGTAAATCTTTTTGGGATGATTAAATATATATTTTTATTTCTACCAAAAAAAATCCTTCACTAAACATAGCTATTGTGATTGTTTGAATTGATGTAGAAGATATAGAAAATATATTCAAAATTGTCAATTATTTCTTTTTATATAAAACTGAACAAGATTTAAACCTAGCATTTCATATCAAGGTCAAGGGGGCACTCTATTTCCTTCAAAAGGTGGAGTGTATCATATTATAATCCAAAAGGCTAAAAAATTTAGGAGGAAAATATTATAGTCGACACATGAGATTGAATTATGTTTCAATATTTTGGTAGATGTGCAAATTTTTTGTTGAACTATGCAAAATGGTCCATCATTGTCCTTCGTTAATAAATAGGTTCAAATGAGCCTATCGGCGAAAAAGCACAAGTACAAGATTTTGGTTATAGGGAAACAACAACAACAATAATTTTAGTGAATTCTCGGAGTCTCGAAAGAATAGGTTATATGCAGTCATATTCTTACCTGGGAGGGTAAAGAGTCTGTATTTGATAAATCTTCGGTTAAAGGAAAGATGGAAAAAGTAGTGGCAGCAAATAATCACAATACAAGATATTAAGAAAATTGAAGGCGAGATAACAAAAAAGCTATATTTAATTTGGTTATAAGGAAGATCTTAGATTTTTTTCCGTGGGCATCCCCATTTTATCTCCATATAGGATTTTGGATATGATTCCATATAACCTAATTATTTCGTTATAAGTATCAATTATGGTTAAGGCATAAACTCTAATTTCCAGGCTTAAGTTGGATTATTGGGCCGGATCAACATAATAAGTAAGAAAGAAGGGAAACTTACACAAATATTCCAACTAAGTTTAAGCTTACCAACCTCTAGTCATTGGTTATAGACTTACTAAAATTAGTCAAACACATACAAAAATTAAAAAGTCAAATAAATAAGGTTATTTCTCTCAAAGAATCACATGTAAAAATCTTCTTTTATATTTTAAGTGTGATCAACAATATTAGATGCAAGACGTAAAGGAAATTTCATGAATGAGGTAGCAAGTAAGGTGATGAAATAAAAAAAATATATTTTATGAATTGCCCAAAAATCTAAGCAAAAAAAAAGGAGTTTTTCCAACGGGTATAGTTGAAATTCATTGAAAACATATAGATAAGTCCATATACAAAATTTGAGAAAGATTGGAGGTGATTTGGACAAGTTTTATATCCAAATTCATAATTAAAGCAAGTTCAAAAAATTCTTCTGCGACACATGTATCTCACACACAGGTATACATGGATATACGCACGATACACAATTGATACAAATATGATACACATATCATTTTTCTCTTGTTCAGTTTTTACTTTGAATTTTCAATTCAAACCACCTCAAAACTTCACCAAATCATCCCATAACTGAGATTCAAGCTCCTTTAGATGTATCCAAACTATTTTAATAACACTCACGCAAAAGAAAATAAAAATTTTGATATTTTTTTATACAAATAGCTAATTGACTAACATTAGTAAATATTTTACGAATTAGCTAATTTTTATAATAAACTACTTATAAATGGATATAACTGGTAGTTTCCCAAGAAAGAATAGTAGACAAAACTTATCTTTTCTTTTGGGCTAATGTAATCCAACCTCCTTATCCTTCGCGAAAGTATCATTGGGCTTTCATATTCAAGCTGTGAGCCCCATTTCTATTTTCCAACTATAGCTGTTGGTTCGTTGATTTGGTAAAAATTATACGGGGCGTCATAATTGATCATCCCATTTAATATATATCCTTTTTTTTTAAAAAAGTTTTTACTTGTACCCACCTTTTAAACAACTTCAGCCCTCTTTCTTCTCCTTCTCCTTCTCCTCCTCAAAGTTATTCCCGGCCTCAACCCGATAGGCTACTCCTTCCTGAAGTCACTGATTGTGAAAATGTTTCAGTAATTGACATGGGTTGTGGAGATATTCTTGGCGAAGTTTATTCTTCAGCTATCTCTTTTAAATAAATATTTCTTACTATTACTCAGAATTCCTTTTAATTGTAAATAATAAAAACTCAAACGAGACAAGTAATTTGACAAGAATACTAGCTTTTTTATTTCACAATGATTTAGATTGCTATAAAATGTGAATTCACACATAGAAAATCGTCGTAGATTGCCATACGATGTGATTCCCTCTTTGAAGATTATTGTGGATTCATAGTAATAAATAGCAAAAACTCTAGCTCTAGAGGTGAAGTTTGTCAGTTACAAAACAAAAACTTTAGCTCTAGAGCCGAAGTTCGCCAGTTACAAAATAAAATCTTCAGCTCTAGAGCCTAAGTTCGCCAGTTACAAAAAAAAACTTTAGCAATTACAAACAAAAACTTCTACAAATAGAGAACAACACTTCAGGTACAATGCTTAAGTTCAGCAATTACAAACAAAAACTTCAGCACACTTGCTACTTCAGTCCAGTCTACTAGAATGCTGAAGTTTTGCGTGATTGTCTTTGCTACTTCAGCCCCGTATGCTGAAGTTACGTGAAAAAGTGGGTGTACTTACAAACGTTTTTGCAAAGCGGGCACAAGTTAAAATGTGCCCCAAAAAGCAAGTATAGATGCAAATGCCCCGTTGATTTGCCAATTTGTGCAAACTAATTCATTGTTATTTACTGAAGAATTAACCCGAATAATTTCCTACCCAATTTCGTAAACAAAAAATAGTCGGTGAAAATATACATATACGTAATTATGTAATAATATGTGTATGATCTATGTATATAGCTTAAAAACAATAAACAATAAATATAACCGACTATTTATATAAAGTATCCATTGCCTTTGTAGTTATCTAATCTTCTAATGCTCTTCTTCCATTTTAAGGGAAAAAAATCGTTTAATTGTTAATTAGCAAGCTGATTAATTTTCATTATATATGTAATTGTTGGTTAAGGGAATTGAATTCCGAGATCTAGAGCTGTCAATATGGGCGGGGCCGGGCTAGCCCAACCCAGCCCACGTGGGCTTGAGCAATTGACGGGCTGGGCTGGGCTAGCCCACCATTTTGATGGGCCTTATAATGGTCAGCCCACCCCAGCCTTACGTGGGCCACGGGCCCCCACGGGCCGGCCCATCATTTAATAAAATATAATTTTATATTTTTTCTTTAACTTCTAACGTAAAAGTAACAAAATATTTAAAAGTTAAAAAATATCTTATTGAAAAAAATTTCACAAAATTTAATAACTTTTTAAATTATTCCATTATATCACAATAAATATTAAAATGTAAAAGACAAGACTATATTTCAATAACTAAAAGCCAAAACTCAAAACAAACTATTCAAGAGAACGTCCATGATGTTTATGGGATATCCAACACATCATTTTCATCAAACACATTTGAATCCGCTTGTAACAGGGTGGTCTTAACATATTCACTTTCATCAACATCTATAATTCATGTGAAATATTAATTAGTTAAATATTAAGAGTACTTGAATTAAAACTAATAATATTCAAATTCACAAAAAAAATATTACCAATTTGAGTATGGAAAACGACTACGAGAGCGAAAGAGGGTTCCAAAAGAAGTAGCTTTACTTTCTTTGAAGTTTAGCCGTTTAGGGTTTAGATTTTTAGTTTACACAATTTAAGATTTTATTAGTTATTTATTTCATAATATATTTTACGTAACTAATTAACATTTTAAGACTTTAAATTTTGATATTTTAATATAATGAGTTTAATAAACTTTAAGCTTGGGATATTCTTCTTGTATTTTTAGAATCATATATTTTTTATATGTTATATATTTTATATAAATATTTTTACCAGGCTCACAGGCCCACGGGCCCCCACGGGCAAGCCCTCACGGGCTACGGGCTTACTCGGGTCGGGCTTAAAAGCCTAATTTTAAAATGGGCTTAAAAAAGTATAGCCCAACCCTGCTAAATTATGGGCTGGGCTGGGCTAGCCCAACGGGCCAAGCCCATATTGACGGCTCTAGGCGAGATCTCCAACTCCAGTCAAGAATTAAAAAAAGGGGATAATTTACCATAACTGAAGCGTCTGACAGTTCTTGTTTGCTTTGACTCAATAAACATTGCAATTTCTTTCTTGGGTTCGTATTGAGCACACAAGTATACCTATCGTGTAATTTCAATAAAAATCGGATTTATAAAAGAGTTATTGCGTCTCGAACCCGTGATTAATATACTGGATCCGTTCATGTACCAGAGACGAATCTACATTGCCCTAAGGGTGGTCACTCAACCAACCACCCTTCATTGAAAATTACATTTTATGTGTAGGTAAAATATTAAATTTTAGAGATATATGACATATATTAAAAAATATAAATATTTCATTGCGAACCCCATATGTACTAATGTGTACCAGCCGACAGACAAATTTCTTGATCCCGCCTGTTTATGGCTTCCCTTATTTTTCACTTTGAAATTAGCAAAAGTCTATACTTTCTTCGGTTCACAATATGTCTAATTTATTTTTAGCACACTCATTAAGAAAAATACTAAATTCTATATAAAAATATCTACTATGACTAAACTACCCCTAACTAAACATTTAATGTGAAGAGAAAATATTTTTAGGAATATGTACATAGGGGTTATTTTGTAAAGACAAATTGAATTCTTTCTTGATTACATTACTAGACACTTATTTTGGACCAAAGTGAAAAAGTAAATTGGACACTTATTGTGAACCGGAGGGAGTAAGATTTACCAACAAGTATAATAATGATAGTTAAAACCATTATTTTTAAAGAAGGGGACGTGCGGCGAGGCAATTTGTCTCTAACGAGGTGAGGCGTTAGCCTTTAGACATGGGGTATAAGTCCTATGAATCTTTAAATTTTACTAATTTAAGAATTTTAAAATAATATAAAATAAAAATTAATTATAAAAAATGCAAACATAAAAAAATTATAACTAATAATCTATTTAAAATATTTATAAATTATAATTCAACTAATAATAGAAAAAGTATGACATATATCATAATATGCAAATTAGCTTCAACGTCGTTACAACTCAAACATCAAAAGTAATGTGTTCGATACGAAATGTATATGTATCTCTTAAGGAGAAATGAATTTCGAAAGAACTCGATACTATAATTTGATATTTTTCGTAAAAACTCCTTTTATTTAATATGCTCTCTGTTTGAAAGAGAATTGATATAATAATACACAATTTAAATATGATTCTCTAGCATCATTTATTCTTAAGTTTCAACAATTTAATTAAGTGACACATAATTATCATACAACACCATGATAACTAATTATTTGTAAATATGCTAGCTAATACTGAACTATAAAATATTGTAACTCGTAAGTGTGAAAAAAATAATATTTTAAAAAATAATTATAAAGATATTATGGACTATAATATAGTAAAGACATAACCAAAATTAAGACACTTTTTAAATGAAATATTTATTTAAAATTAACTATCACAACAGTCTTAGTGGATAACTTGCAATAATTTTTATTTTAATTATGACATAAAATACTTTCAACTTAATGATTTATGATCAAGAGAAAAGTAATTTTGAATGGCCAACGATAGATAAGAAAATTTGAGGATTTACAATATTAGTTACATACAATTGCATAATATTCATATTCTATTAGGCGAGCTCATTATACTGAGCGTAGGGTTTGTCCGGGGCATAAGGCTTGATTGCCGAGGCGTAAGTCTCACGGAACTAAGTCCCATACATAAATCAGGAGTATTTTACAAGTGTTCTGCTCCGATACGAGCCCCAAATAAGTCTCAATTTTATCTTTTAAAACAGATGTTAAAACAAAGCAGTACCGAAATAGAAGAAAAGAAGAAAAGAAGAAAAGAAGAAAAGAAATGACTACCGAGATAATTTTGAAATTGGCCGAAATAGAAGGAAAGAAAACCAACAAAATTTTGATAAAAAGTATCTAAAAATAATCTTTCCTAGCTCCGTAACAAAAAAGAATATCTACAATCAAAGTATGTAGTGCAGTGGATGTGACTGTTCCTCCATTAATCAGATGTCTCGAGTTCGAGTCTTGGGTATGGAAAAATCCTTGGTAGGGAACGCTTCTTTCAAATAGGGCCCTACACGGCACGAATCCGGATATAGTCGGGTTCCAATGCGGACACCGTACACCGAGTAGAAAACAAAAAAAAAAGAAAAATAATAAAGAGAATATCTATGCTATAAGTTAGAAATGAATATTTATGTTTTGAGGTGGATTCAGTCATCAATTTTTCAGAAATTTCTCAAAACAAACTTTATATGTTTAAATGTTTATATGAAAATATTGTAAATTATACTTTTCTTGAGTATTAAAAAGGCAACTTGCACAAAAATTTTGGTACCGACTATCTATACTTTTTAGTACTTTAAGCCTTTATCACCATATCCAACTTCTGCGGTTCTGCGTCTTCGGAACATACAAAGTCACTGTTGGATAAAGCGATGTAATCCTTAAATCATACTGAAATTAAATATATTATATTATAGATATTCTTTTAGTATTTTGTTGTGAATGAGCAACAAAAAAATAAAATTTTAGTCAAATCTAAAAAATAGAAGAATCGGGTTACTAATAATCGAAAAATAAATAGGAATTTTTTTAAGTACTCAGATATGAAAGCTTGTAAATCAGTATATTTCAATAATGCCTTGTGTCTCCACTGATTATATATATCTTCTTTTATAGATCTCTTTGGAAAATCTTTGAAAATGTATGTTACACCTAAGTCATAATGAGGCTATTATGAATATTTAATGACATCAAATGTTGCGTTACATAATCATTACGTTGAATACAAATATTCCTTAACGGCTCCGGTATTTATTTCTCTGGAAATATTGTACATTTATCTTCTTATTTGACCAGGTTCGTTATCCTTTTCGTATCTAATACGTAATTACGCTTAACTAGGGACAGGGCTTCCGAGCCTCTTATCTCGTACCTCATTTTTTATCTCGTATCTCTCTTTTATCCTTTTGTCTCGCACCTCTTTTATCCTACACCAATCTATGATTCTTTGACCAGTTATAACCTTTTGATAGTTCTACGTGTCATGCCTTATCATCATTCAACTATGTATATATTTTTTCCTATACAGATAGTCCCCAACTTTCCATTTATTCATCAGTTTGCTTGAAAAGTGGATTTCATAAAAGGAGAATTTTGTCACCACTAATAATCTGATAAAGTTGACGCTTCAACTGTCACTTCCTTTTAATGTACTAGACACGTGTTGCTTCCTCATTGGTTGCACTGTCTCGCAACACCTTTTAGGCTTTCTTTTCGGCTTCACTTTTCACGAAGTATCAATTATCATTATTACGGTTCCTTCATCATCGTACTTTTTCCAATAGTATAAATATAACTTTTCTTTTGTCTTGTTCCTCATAAATTGAATTGAACACTTTCGTCTTGCAAATTTTCTTCATTATTCCCTGCTTTAATTCAACTCTTGCATCCATGGCTTCATCAAATCCTAACCCTAGGAAAACTCCCATTCTAGATAGTTTTCCTAATGCTCCTATAAGACATAGAAGAGAAGGCAGATTATGCAATTTAAGCTCTACTCATGGTATCACTTCAATGCCTCCTTCTGGTTCTGGTCCTTTTTATGGAACCAGGGGTTCACCTCAAAGGGGTTCCTCTCGAAGTAAGGATTCTTCTGAGCCACTGCGTGAACCCTTGGTGGAAGAAATTATTCCCACATAATTTGCTTTTCATCATGATAAAGAATCCTTAAAAACTCAAGTTACTTCACTAGATCGTGCTGATCCTTATCCAACTCTAATCACAAGTATTTTAGTGCCCGTAGTTAGGAAGGAGTGTTATTGGGCTGAAGATTTCCCTATTATTATTCCTAACTCAAATCAAAGAATCACCTCTTATATTATAGGTTATTCCTTTGTTTATACCTACCCATTTACTTTAGGGTTCAAACCAACCATCGACCCGGTTATTCTAGACTTCTGACGCTTCTTTGATGTTTGCTTGGGTCAAATTGGACCAATAGTATGGCGAGTAGTTGCCTGCTTAAGGCATCTTGCTACCAAGGCCAACGTAGAATTTACTTTCCCCCACTTAATTCACCTTTATTCTCCTAGGTTTTTCCGAAACGGAATATTTGGTTTAGCAACCAGGAGCAAAAGAGTCTTGGTAAATCCTGAAGATGATAAAGACCGTGACTAGTATGCTCGGTATGTTGCTGCCCCCACCGGGGGTTTAGTCGGTGAAAAAAATATTCCCTTCTCGGAGAAGTGGAATTTTGCACGTAAGTATTAAATATCCATGTGCCTTTTTATTTTCAACCATACCTATTTTTTTACTATCGTGCTTCTTTTTTAGCAACCATGAGTATTGTTGAACCTATATCCAATATCTGTGGTTGGATAGAAAAACTTTTGAACGTTGCACCAATGGAAGGTAGGACGTGGAAAACCCTTTCTAGTCGCTACGGTTGGAAACCAAAGACTCATGGTAAGAGTTTGTGTATTTTTTTTACCTCAAGTATTTCCACTGTTTTGGCTTTTTAACCTTCCTTTTCCTAGGTTTTGCAACTCGAGGAGTTACTCTTGAGGGTGTCTTGGTATCTCGTAGCCAAGACATATTCCTAGGATCAAATCAAGATATTGCATCGCTCCCGAGGTATGAGAAAAGAAAATCGGTCCTTGAAGATTATTCTGAAAGAGAGGGTGAAGGCTCCCTAGTAGCTAGAGTACAAGCCGGGAGACGAATTGTTTCTGATGATGAAATCAATGTCTCTCTTGACCTGCCCCTTTTCGAACCTGTTGTTGTTCCAGTAGTCATTCCTGATGATAACACTTCCATCCCATCTGATACTGTTGACTCTATAAACCAACTTTTTATTAGTGGTTTTAGTAGTGGCCCTTTAGGTCCGATTTTGGATGAGCTTTACTTGTTTTCCTCTACTGTTAATGTGATTGTTTCTCTGCCTCCCTCATCTGTTACTTCTATTCTTTTCTCTGCCGCCCCTTCCCCGACAATCACTCCTCCCATAATTCATCACACATAAGTGGGTTCCTCGAGTAGGAGTTCCATTATGAGGAGTGTTACCATTGAAGTTCCTGCTAATAGCAGTCTTTTGAGAAAATCTGGGCAAGCCGACACCTGGCTCGAACCTTTGATCAGCCCTATTGAGAAAGCAAAACTTGAGAGTCATAGTAATATGACTCTCCTGAACGACATTGTTCATGCCAATTTGAAGGTATTCCCTAATCTCTTGTTTTATCAAGATTTTTTTTTCCTTTAGGAATTTTAACCTTATATCTTTCGCATGAACCTTGGAAACAACCTTTCTGCCCATCGGAGTAGCGGTAAGGTCTGCGTACATATTACCCTCCCCAGACCCCACCTGTGGGATTATATTGGGATGTTGTTGTTTTTGTTGTATCTTTCGCATGAACAGGTCAACCTCATTAGTACCGAGCTTATGAATCGAGTTCCTGTTTTAGAGAAACTGGCTCGTGACCTAGAGAATACTGCTCACGGTGGAGAAGAAGCTACTCGTGACTCTCAATTGAAGGCCAACAATTGGAAAGGCCATTATGAAAGTTCACAGATTGATATGGATATTTTGAAGAAGATAAAAAGTTCCATAGAGAAACAAGCTCAGAAGGAAATACATGCAGAAGAGGTGGCATAAGAGCTTTATCAAGTACAAGAAGAGTTGCGAGCCTCTGCAGACAAAGTTCATGCTTTGGAATATTCTCACACCTCACTGCAATCATCTCATGATTTTACTTTGCTTAAGAATGAGGAGCTCAAGAATGAAGTTACAGTCTGGGAGAATGATTATGAACTTCTCGAGGAATCCTCCAACATTGAAGTGAGTTGGACCTTTCTCAAGACCCCCCGTGACACTTTGGTAGAGATGACCCAGGAAGATTTTAACCTTGAATCCAAATTGGCAAAGGTAAATGAAGCCATTGAGAGAGCACAACAGCCACCAGATTTTTTATCTCCTGAAACTAGTCTTCCCGTAGTTGAAAATCCTATGATTGAGGTTCCTTCAAATGAAACTTCTTTAGTTGAGACTACTTTGGTTGTAGCTCCATTAGATGAAGTTCTTGTATCTGAAGTCCCCGTGTCTGATGTACCTGAGACTCATGTGTTTGTTGTACCTGAAGTTCTTGTGTCTGATGAGATCACTATGAGGGTTGCACTTCCTTTGCCCCAATCCCTAATTTAACTGTTCCCCTAAGTTCATTTCTGCTATTGTGGGTTGCCGGGAGAGTCGGTTCCGAAAATTTGAGCATTTTGGGACACTTAGTCCCTAAATAAGAGCTTTGAAACTAGAAAACGGTCCATAGCCGGAAGAGTGTTAAGACGATCTCGGAACGGAAATCCGATGGTTCCATTAGCTCCGTTAGGTGATTTCGGGGTTAGGAGCGCGTTCGGAAGGTATTTTGGAGGTCCGTAGCTCAATTAGGCTTGAAATGCCGAAGGTTGAAATTTTGGCGAATCCGATCGATAGGTGAGATTTTGATCCGGGGTCGGAATGGAATTCCGACAATTTCTGTAGCTTCGTTATGTGATTTTGGATATGTCCGCAAATTTTCAGGTCATTCGGACGTCGTTTGGTCGGGTTTTTGATCAAATATGCAATTCGGAAAGTTTTAAGAAACTTAGGCTTGAATCGATGTGATTTATGGGTTTTGATGTTGTTAGACGTGTTTTTATGATTGGAATAAGTTCGTATCGTGTTTTGGAGTATGTTGGTGGTTTTCGTTGGGGTCCCGGAGGCCTCGGGATGAATTCGGACCATCATCCGGCACTTTGGGGCATGAAAAATCTGCAGAAAAACTGCAGATCACTGGGCAAGATTTAAGCCATCGCGTTCGCGAGGGCCTTGTTCGCGTTCGCGTAAGCTGGGTGCTGCAGAGCATCGCGTTCGCGTCCAAGGCGTCGCGTTCGCGTAGTGGAAGGAGGGGAGGCACCGCGTTCGCGATCCCTGTGTCGCGTTCGCGAAGAGCAAGGCGAGTTGGATGGGAAATAAGGTCATCGCGAACGCGTGGACTAGCGCCGCGTTCGCGAAGGTTTAGCCGGCTGTGCATCGCGGACGCGAGCGGCGTCACGCGAACGCGAAGGGTAAATGGGTTAGAGCATCGCGAACGCGTGACAGGCCACGCGAACGCGATGAAGGAAAATGTCTGGCAGTGAGCTTAAGTTCAGAACATAACACCCGCGACCCCCATACACAAAAACGCCATTTTTGAGCTCCAAGAGAGGTTTTTGAAAGGGAAAACGTTGGGATATCATCGGGAAATCATCGGGGGTAAGTTTCTTGACCTTAATTCGTTGGTTTATCATGAAATCCGTGATTATTTCACTGAAATTGGAAGATTAAAGGTGGGTTTGAGCCCTAGGCCTAAATGTTAGAAAATCTTTGATTTGAATGGGCAAACGGAGTCCGATTTCGATAAATTTTATATGCACGGACTCGTATTGAGATAAGGAAACCGAATATATAATTTTCGTGATTTTTCGATAAGCGTACCGGAAGTCGGGTTTTGGCAACTTGTGGGTTTTGGTGTATTTTGAGTTAATTTGATTGGGTAATGCCCAATTGGCCTATTTTGATGTGATTCTATTGATTTTTATCAGATTCTACACTTGTGGAGGCCGACATTCGTGGCAAGAGGGTTATTGCTTAGCGGTATTGTACCGGAATTGAGGTAAGTGGCTTGTCTAACCTCGTGTGGGGGAATTTTCACCCTTAGGATATTATGTGATAGTTTTAATGCCTTGTACGCGAGGTGACGGGCGTGTACATGCGCTGGTTGTTGAACACGTATTTATTAAAAATGTTCGATGAGCGGTATTTCTGTCTTTGGCTGTTAATTTGATGTTTTACCGGTAGTGGATAGAAAAAACATGATTAGGTAGCCCTTAACTATTTAGTTGCCTAATTGCCTTATTTGAACTCCTTGATAATTATTGGCACTATTTTTCGGTGAAGTTATAGTTAAGCATAATTTATTCTCTCTGTGTATTCCTTTAATTGCTGTGCTTGTGGACTGCGGGTTCGATTCTCGGAGACCCAGGGCTGTGGGTTCGATTCCCAGAGACCCGGAGTGATATTGGTACGGGTTCGATTCCCGAGATCCTGAGATTTATTGAAATGTGGACTACGGGTTCGATTCCCGAGATCCCGAGATTTATTGAAATGTGGACTACGGGTTCGATTCCCGAGATCCTGAGATTTATTGATTATTGGTAAGGACTGCGGGTTCGATTCCCGGAGATCCTGAGCTATTGAGATACTATTGAGACATGGG
>JASVEL010005913.1:0-125135 GCA_032618575.1 Nicotiana noctiflora
GATTAAGACTTGGTCCATTCCGAATATGAATAATACTATATTGGCGGTTGAAACGCACACTGTGTTAGATATATTTGTGGGCTGTAAGCCATGTTTGGAGTCTTGTGCCGACCCGTAGTATCCTTAGGGGATAAATATATTTGTGATAGCTTGGTTTGCATAATCACTGATCTCAGTCCTGGTTCGAAATCACTATTATGAAATGCTATGTCACCTGTTCTTGGAAAAATTAAATAAAATTAAAGTATTTTTCATTGTTAATGAACTGGAAACTAGAAATAAATAATTTGAACAGTTGTGTGACTCATATGCATGTTATGGACTGGGGATGGATCGGGCTGCACGCCGCAGCAGATGATATGAATATTGTGCTTGGGCTGAAGGAGCCCCTCCGGAGTGTGTACATACCCCCAGTGAGCGGCGTCGACGTTAAACGGACCGGGCTACGCGCCGTAGCGGTCATGTGCATTGCATTGCATTTTTATCTGTAAATTATCCGTGCTAATTGTGATTTGCTATTGTTGTTAGTTCGTAGGAGGTATCAAACTGTAGTTTAGCTTTGCTCTATGGTATTCTGTGGAATTTCTGCTTTTAGCTATTATTATATACTTTTTACTCATTGAGTACTTAGTACTCACCCCTACTCTCTGCACCTTGGTGTGCAGATTCAGGTACACATGAGGGTTAGACGAGCACTCCAGCCTATATCAGAGTTTATTCGAGGTTCTAAGGTAGTTGCCGGTGTTCGCAGAACCTAGCTTCTCTCTTCATTCAGTTATTACTATATGTTTCAGACTTGAGTATTTTATTCAGTACTTCTATTACTATTCAGTATTTGTTTAGAGGCTCTAGACGCATGTTCCCAGATCTTTTGGGAGTGTTATTTCGGTATTCGCACTTCTCAGTATTTATTCATACTATTATTATTGGAGTAATTATTGACTCATATATTCTTCTTGAATTGTCCTTTTGGGACTAGTTTTCTATTTGAAAACATTTGTTGGTCTGGCTTGTCTAGCTTTAGGGTTGGGCGCCATCACGACCGGGTTTGGATCGTGACAGTTGGGCATTTGGAAATTTATGTTCAACCAATTGTTGAAGGTGAAAATACAGCAAGACGACTTTGGTTTATACACAAGGTCTCTACATTTAAGGTAAAATACTTTTTTTCTACTTTTTTTCTCCCTAAAAATTAGAGAGGGAAAAGAAAAGGATAAATACAAAATCATTGTGCACTTAGCAATGAAAGTATCGAATTAACCTTAAGATAATATGTTAGGTAGTTATGGAGATTAGAGAGTGGTCTTTGAGTACAAATTTCTAACCACGAGTTTTAGCTTGGTTACCTACTCATGCATGCACTACAATACTTCATGTTTATTGAATATTGAATTTTAATCTTTGTTTTAAACTTTTGTACATTCCCATATAACTATAAAATAGGTTATCTACATTCTTTTCCAGGTTACTGAATCATAGTTTGTCCAGATATTTACCGGTCAGGGCCCAAGGGCGGAATAAAATTTCATTCGTCAGAAAATTATATTGTATATGAGTGAAACTTACGTATGTATATATTTCACAAAAATATTTTAGGTCATGGACTGACTTTCAGTTGTGACATTTTACCATTTTTGAATCCCTTTGTCTCCAATTCTGTTGTGAAAATAGTACGGGCAAGTCAGTTTTTGGATGGGTAACCGAGAATAGTCAGCGTTTGCAAAGTCATTGAAAAATAACCATTGTTTTGCTGAAGTACGAAAAGTTACAGCATAATATGCAGAATTATGGAGTTGTTGCGTATAAACTTTCATCATATTATGTTGGAACTCTAGCACAGTATGAAATTCAAGCATATTATGCTGGAAGCTCATATGTAAAAAATTCAAAATCTAGCATATTTATGTTGGAATATTTCCGGATTTTTAAGGTATTTTTGTTCAGATTTTATCTTTACAAGAAAAACTGGTAAAATTTCGATTACTCTTAAAATTATTGTTATTTTTCAATTATCAGTTATAAATATGGGAATTTTTTTTTTAAATTTTTTTTCCCAATTCTGCGCCACCCTTGCTTGCAGTTAGGGGTGTACAAAGGAAACCGACAAACCGGACCAATCCGATAACCCGAGTCAAACCGGAAAAAAAAATCTCGACTATGATTTGATTTGATTTGGGAAAAAAACACCGGACCATAATTAGTTTGGTTTGGTTTTAACTAAAGAAAGTCAAACCGAAACCAAACTAACCCGACATTACATATATAGAAATATTAGATATATCTAATATATAAATATAATTATTGTGATGTAATTTATAAATATTTCTTAAAAAAATTCATAATTTTATCTTATAAGATTGGACTTAGAACTTTTGAATGTTCCAATAAGTTTTATAGCTATTAACATTAGTAAACTAAATAATGCTAACAAAAGCCTAAACCAATATCAAATCAATACTAATGCTAACAAAAGACATTCAAATCAATACTATGAACGAGAATGTATTGAATATTTATATTTTGTTTTGTAATAATTTAGATAAAAATGCATAACATATTTTTATTTTTTCTTTATTTTCGTTTAGTCATGTGATTGATACTCCCTTATTAGTTGTTTTATCATGACTTATTACTTTTAGATTATGTTTATTTTATTATAGCTTATTAATTAGCAATATTTATATTACATAATTTTATTATCTTTATTGTTGAATATTTTAGGATAATGCCATGATACTTCTCATATTTTATATTATTTTCTTGAAAAATACTTTGTATAGTTGTATCTTACTAGGATTAAAGAAATATTTTGAGCACAATTTATATATTTTGTTCTACGGAGATTTTACTGGAAAAAACCCAAAAAACCCGAAAACCCAAAAAAACCCGAGAAAAACCAAGAGTGAAAAACCCGAGATTATTGGTTTGGTTTGGTCTTTAGATTTAATAACCCGATACAAGTGGTTTGGTTTGGTAATTGTAAAATTCGAACCAACCCGACCTATGTACACCCCTACTTGCAGTATTTGAACTTTTAACTGACGTAATTGTTTAAAATTTAAATATTTGTTAAATTATGTGACACTAAACGCTTAACCAGTCAGACAAGAGGGGTTGCTCTGATGGTAAGCAACCCCACTTCCAACCGAGAGGTTGTGAGTTCGAGTCTCCCAAGAGCAAGGTGGGAAGTTCTTGGAGGGAAGGATGCCGGGGGTCTATTTGGAAACAGCCTCTCTACCTAGGGTAGGGGTAAGGTCTGCGTACACACTACCCTCCCCAGACCCCACTAAGTGGGATTATACTGGGTTGTTGTTGTTGTTGTTGTAAACGCTTAACCAGTCGAATACTCTCTAAGGTGGCTCTAAATAGCGAAATACCTACTTTTTCAAAAGTAAAGGAAGGAACAAAAAAATTGATACTAATATAGATGATTTAATTAAATAGACCCGACAGACGGTCTTTTACTTTTGTCGAAATTGTTCAACAAAAAAGTGATCTCTCTTATCTTAGGGTTGTGCATAATTTGACAAATACCGTGATATATACTGAAACCGAAGATTTTGATATTTTGTATTCAATATGGTATTTGGTTTAGCTTTTTTTTATTTTTTTTATTTTAAAAGAAGTGGTATTAGGTATGCTGTTTTGTATTTTAAAATAAAATACTGAAATATCGATATCGTACCAAATATATACAATACACATGTTATTAATTATAATATAAATATAAAAAAAATCTAAAATTTTACTTTTCTTTATTCTCTAAGTTCATCAATTAACTCTAAGCAAATAAGACATTCATAACGATCAAATTTATTCCTTTGTGTTGGCAGCTGCGGAATCTGCTATTGGGTTAGCTATTTTCGTTATTACTTTCCCTCTACAGTCAATTATGGAAAAAGCACATCATCTTATCACGAAATCCACCTGGCACAACATCTCAAGCGGGCTTGAACTGCTTTATTCGGTCTTCAGCTTTCCTACGAGGCTGTTAAAAGAGAAGAAAAGGAAAGGTGGTACTAAAAAGGGACCGCTACCAATTAGGCTAGAAAGACGACGGTAAGCACCGGGTAAAGTGACTCACTTTCTCTCTATGGGTTGATATTTGTTGGTTTTGGACAAAATTATGTTAACAAATGTTTTTAATTTTATACTTTGACTTTTGAGTACTTTAATTAATATTACAGTCTATGACTCTACATTAATTAGTATTCAAACCGACTAAATTAAAACCGAAAGGAGAAATATTAATTAGGTACATGTTGGTATAATATTTTTAAAAACCGAATACCAAAAATATTAAATCGAAATAATTAAATACTGTACTGACTGATGAACAACCATATATTATCTATCTTACGGATGTTTTATGATGCAAAGAAACCTAAAGATTTTAATGGAAAAAAGTGAGTACATTATAGATGCGGAGGCAAAGTTTAAAAGTTTATAATTTTTGAACTTATAGCTTGATATAGCTAATGAGTTCGTAATAAAATATTTATATAATATTAATAATTTCTTTTATTATAAAAATACAGAGTTTAAGCAAAAATTACTGATTTCGTCTGTACCCGTAGCCATGGGAGAAGTCACCTATAGCAAAAGGTGGTCAACTGATCACCCTTCGCCGAAATATTACGGAAAATTGCACTATATATATAAGTAAAATATTGATTTTAGATGTATAAAACATATATTAAACATTCTTTATCAGAATTTTTTTTCTACTTTTTTAAAATTTGAATATCACTAAAAATATTTCTGGCTTCGCCACTAGCTCTGGCCCTACATGTGGAGATATAGATAGTTGAGGTAGGCTTGACCAAAAAATTTTAAAAAAAATTGTGCAAAGCTTGACAAGTTGACTACTCAAAAATTTTTAGTAAGTAATAGAGATTTTGCTTTGCTTGCCTGCAAAGAGTTCAATGTAGTTGACGACATTAACACTTGGTGGGGCTTTGAAGCTTTGTATACCTTAATTATTTTTTATTTTTATTTTTCTGAATAAATAAATTTATAAGTGATAGAATTAGGCTACCAACCTGATAGTTAACCTTCCAATATTTCTTTCCAACTTCAATCTTCTTCCTCTTTCAAATTTGTGATTTTACTATTTTACCCCTACCTTATGATGTCAACTACTACAATTTCTTAAAAGGGCTAAAATGCCCTTTTATCTTTTTCTCTTTGATATTAGTTGAATATTAGTATAATTTTTTCCTTTTAAAAAAAAGTATATATAACTCCTACTTGCACATGAAATTTGAAAAAGATAGTAAGAAATAGTTTGGATCATAGAAGCAAAAATTCGAAAAACATTTAATTAGCTAGTAGCTGGTACAGTGTAATAAGAATTAGAATCTAAAATCACATTTTGAGTTAATGCAAATTGGATTAATTTATATACATTGGCAGTACGAAATACTTTTTATGCTATATGATATCGGGTGTATTATTATCCTGTTGTAGGAAGTCATATACCTTATTTTTCAAGTTACTTACTGGGCGTTTGGACATTAGAATTATAAAATTTCTAAAAAGATGATTTTTTTTTTCAAGTAAAAATGATAATTTGAAAATTAGTATTGTGTTTGGATATGAATATAATAATCTATTGCTTTAAATTTTTGTGAGCGATCTGAGTGACTTTTATTTGAAAAACAACCAGTTTTTTAAATTTCTGAAAAAATTCAAACTTTATCGTCAAGTGAAAATTAAAATTTTATGGGAAAATACTGATTTCGAAAAGAAAAAAAATTCATGGACAAAACTAGTCTAATTTTTTATGGTCGATATATGTTATTATATTTTAATTGACATTATAGTTATAAAAATTCTTTTATATTATCAATATATAAAAATTAAAACCCATTTTCATATAAATAACATGCAAAAAAAAAAAAATTAACCATCGTGAGTTTTTTTAATAGATCACTAATGCATTTAAGCATCTAATTAACTGTTAAAAGCCTGAGTTTAATTAAAATGTCGGTTTCTTGTTGAATTAAAAAAGGTCAAGGTTAGAAATGTAATAGTAGTAGTAATAAAGAAAGTAATTGAAAAGGGCATGTGAACCATGCAAAAGCTTCTATATAAAACCAAAGATGGTAGCGTTTCATTTTCTCTTCATTCCATCTAATATATAATCTTTCTTTGATATCAAGTTTTATCTATTTTTCATTATTCACGACATAAAGATTATGAATTTTTTCTTCAGCACAAATTTTGGACACAATAAAATTGTGAAGACAAAAATAAGCAAAATCTTTATGTTTTTCTATTTCTTTTTCTCATTTCTTGTTCTTGAAAGTTTGGCTATAGAGAGAGCTTCTATAGTTGAATCAATTATTATGAGTGAAGATATGATAAAAATGGCTGGTTATGGAGAAGAAAAGCTTTCAACTGTTTTTATTCATGGGAAAGTTGTTTGTGATAATGATTATGGCTGTAATAATAATATCAAGGATGAGATTTCAGAAATTGGTCCTCAATCTATCCCAGGTTTGTGTTTGTCTCTCTTCAATAATCTTTTTTTTTTTTAAAACATAATAATAGTGTCGGAGCTAGCTTACATGCACCTTACCTAATTTCACATAGCAGGGGCGGAGGTAGTGTGTATGGCGGACGAACCCAGTAATTTTTGCTTAAACCCTATTTTATATTAAAAAATTCATTAAGTACTAGTAGTATGTATAAATATTTAACTGTAAACACTGACATCGCATTTGTCACGGGGTACTTGTTACCTCCACTAACACAAATATCTGGTAAATTCTAGTTGAGACATTATAGTGTTCAACCCATATCTTTAATAATCTGTGTCTTTCTTATTTTAGTATTACTGAATTTTCTTTTAAAAAATAAGTGTAGCGAGACAATCGTTCGTTTCATTAGGATTATGTATGTGTCCAAGTTGATTATAAATTGTTTATAGCAATATTATTTGAAATTCTTTTAAGCTTAGTACAAGGACATGCATAATTATGTTACTATATATTTGAAGCCAAACTGAATATTTATCAAATCTATTATTATTACGTGTATAGTACTAGTTATCTAGTTTTGAACAGTTTAATTTGCAAATAAAAAAATAGATGAAACATCAGAAAATTTTGGGAAACTTAGTGTTGTTAAACTTAATTAAACCATGGGTAGATCTGGACTCATTAATATACCTCTGTTTAATGCCAAATCCAACTTACTCCATTCATGGAACATTAGGATTCATTTAATTTAGAACGTTTTTTTCGCATAAAAATGACCTATTTTAATAAAGTCCTTAACAGTTACTGTATCAGAGAGACATTGCATTTATTGAACCTATGCATCTAAAAGGAAAGTTTTTCTTTAAAAAAAAAAACAGAAAAGGCAAAAGGTTTTTTGGAAAAGCAGGGTTGAATATAAATATTTTGGAACTGGTAGGTTGAAAACCATAGGTCTCGGGATGATATATATGTATATATATTTCGTATTAAAAATAACGGATAAGGCCCAAATATACCCATGTACTATTAGAAAATGTCTAAATGTACCCATCGTTATATTTTGTGTTCAAATATTCTCATGTCGTTATACTATTGATTCAAATATACCCTTTGTCCGTTAAGTTTGTCCAAAGTGGACATCCAACCCTATGTGGCACTGACATTTGATGAGCTGGATGCCACATGACTTGCCACCTCAGCGACTCTAACTCATTTTACCCCTCCCTTCTATTTTTTGCACCACTAAAATTTTCTTCCCCTCAACCACTATTGTCACCATTACCACTAGAATGAAAAGTATTTTATTTCAAAGTTTAGTCTTTTATATATGGATTAGGGGTGACATGCCACCTCATCAAATATAGGACTAGATGTCCACATTTGATAAACTTATAAGAAGAGGGTATATTTGAACCAATAATATTACGATAGGGGTATATTTGGACCCAAAGTATAACAAACGATATATATAAACCTTTTGTCATAGTACAAAGATATATTTAGCCCTTTGCCGTAAAATTAATGGACTGGCATCTCGCCATATGCGATGAATTTCCATAGCTGGATCGAGTTTACGCGTAGAAACATGTTTAGTGAAAAATCACTTAGCCTTTGGAATTGAACCTTAGTAGCAGTAATTGGATAAAGGAGAAAATTTACAATAGGTTGATGAAAAACGTAAAAATAATTTAACAAACATTAATCCTTAGAAAGCTGAATTAATAGGCATAGATATAGAGGATTCATATACTAAATCTCCAGTAATTTGATATTTAGGTATAATTGATTGATTGAAGTAATATCAATTTCCAATGGAATAATCACTACTAATCATATGTAAAGGGCAACCCGGTGCACTAAGCTCCCGTTATGCGCGGGTTCGAGGAAGGGTCGGACTACAAGGGTATATTGTACACAGCCTTGTCCTGCATTTTTGTAAGATGTTTGTTTTCACGGCTCGAAACCGTGACCTCATGGTCACATGACAGTAACTTTACCGGTTACACCAAGGCTCCGTTTCACTACTAACCATATATAAAAGGCAGTCGGGTGCACTAAGTCTCGCTATGGGCGAGGCCGGGGAAGGCTGGACCACAAGGGTCTATTCGATGCAGACTTACCCTGCATTTCTTCAAGATGTTGTTTACATGGCTAGAACCCGTGGCCTCACGGACACACGGCAACAACTTTAACTGTTACACTAAGGCTCCCCTTCACTACTACTCATATATTTGATAACATATTTCAGGTGCATCAGTGGCTGTGTTCTGTGGATCTAGTGGAAAGGCAAGAAGATCATGGGCAAGAAACACTACAGATGAAGATGGAGAATTCCTTATTGATCTTCCTTCTCATCTTCATGCTATTCCAGACTTGGAAAAAACATGTCTAGTTAAAGTACTTCATCTGCCAAGAAACACCATTTGTGAACATTCTTTTAGAGGAAAACACAAAGGACTCGAGCTTATTTCTATCGGTGATGGCGTCCGTACTTACACGACAGATGCAATTCATTTAACCCCTAAAGTTTCCCAAGGGTGCAGAAAGAGAGTTGACAAAAAGCAACAAGAAACTGTAAGCATCATTTAGTCCAAAACTTGAGTCATGTCCAACAACTCATTATGTTGGCGCTTCAGTCACAAATATTGGGTTGTTGGATTATGAGCTCGGAACATGCTGGTATTAGCCCACAGTTCGTCTTGTCCTTCCTCCCACGACAAGTTTATGTGTGTGTGTGTGCGTGTGAGAGTGAGAGTGAGAGAGATATACATACAAGTTTCTTGAGAAAGAGAGAGAGAGATGTAAATACAAGTTTCTCATATGAATGATGTGTAACAGGTACATGTATTTCCACTGAGAATATGAGTAGCCTTTCATATAGTCATAATAGTTTCCACTGAGAATATGATGCACAAAAGTACAATGAAATATATAAGCACATTTGTATTCATTGCAGAATCAATAACTTAAATTGTGGTGAGTAAATGTAGCAAACATTCACATGGATCCACAAAAACTGAAAGACGAGCTAGAAGAAAGTTGAGGACGATTTAATTCTTGGACTCAACAGCCCGTCATACAAACTATCCAGGAGAAATGTTTACAAGAAACCTTGTCTTTTTCGATGATATGATGCTAACTAAAAAATTACTTATGAAGTCTTCCCGTCTTTCTTCTCAGCTCCAGAAGTGATATATTGAGCGACATCAGCACAACATTTAAGTTTGTCTGCTTCTTCATCAGGTATCTCAATTGAGAATTCTTGTTCGAAAGCCATGACAAGTTCCACTCTATCTAAGCTGTCTAGGCTCAAATCCTTCTGGAAATCAGCACTCTCATTAACCTATAAAAGATTTAGGATTCAGCTGTAATCTCCACTATTTGACTCATCGTTTGCCACAAAAATGCATCAGAATTGATGTTGTCCGATAAGAAAGCTTGAGAAAAATTATGATAACAAAAATTAGATGACTGTACCTTCGTTGCATCAATCTTGTCAAATTTCTTCACCAGGTTAAGCACTCGTTCTTTTATCTCATCCTGATTGGTGGCACCAGAACTGCTGCAAGTGCGTATTTGCAAATTGAGTATATTTAACACATCCCGACTTTCAGCTTGAAACTGTACTTGCAATGGGATCCTAACCCTCACATACTTCAGAATAGAGGATCTCAAGCTTTGCATTTTGAACCTATAATAAGCCGAAATATTAGCATGTCACAAGCAGCTTTAAGAGATAGAAGATGTAAACGAAAGAAGGCAAAGAGACATAGCATTTCTTAAAGAGTTACTACATTTCATAGTTACTGTCACAGTAAATGTACTAGCATCAACATTAGGCGTTTTTTTCTCAATATTTCCTGTTTCATATCTATGTATTAGGAAATTCACCAAGATAAGTTTGTCTAAGTGTTGGAAGAATCTGCTAAATCAAAATAGTCATTACAAGTCTTTAACCCTGATGAGTGAGAGTGAATATTCGACAACTTTTAAGTCTATGACAAGCAAAACTGTCAGCAAGTTTGCTTAACAAGCACTAACTTGAACCAAACTTCTAAACAGGAGAGCAAAATCCCCCCCCCCCCCCCCCCCGCCCTCTTGACATACAGCCAATAAGTCACACGCTGTACTCAACTGTATGTTATAACAGGCTTATTTTTCACAGCCAACACTCGTACACCTACTGTATGGCTATTCTCCACAAGTATATAATCATATAAGCAAAAATGTTGCTATTCCTTTTGACTGGATTATACCTTGCCCTTTTGATATGAGAAATTTCCTCTGCTGTTAGCCCTGCAAAGATATTAACCTTGCTCCAGGAAATATGTCAGTCAAAACATACGTGCTATGTACGAAAATAATGGTTCTAACCCTTCAATATCCGATTTCACAATCCACAATCCATTCAACTAATTCCAATTTACTATTAGATTAGATGAAAAACTCAGAACTAATCTTAGCTAATAGAAACTAAGATACAGAAGCTTATCGTCTGCAAAAGAGCATAATGAAAGAAAACTAGTGAAAGAGTAATGAACTACTCAATCCATAACCACGACACCAATTATGAAGATATCTATCAGATTTATACGAACAATCAAACTCCGAATTCAAAAGGGTATCAGAATTCCCCTGTTATGCTTTCAAAATTCATATAAAAGAACAAAATTCAAAATGTTAATTATCATAAAACCTATTAAAAAGTAAAGAATCAAATTCAAAATGTTAATTTCATTCTTTTTTGTAATAACGATGGTGCCAATGCCATCTTGGGCACACCTGGACTATTCCACTTGGTACTTGCTACCTCTCACCAGCATAAGTACTGGGTAACTCTGTCTATCAAGACTTAAGCATATGGGAAAAAAAATCACTTAGTGTCCTTCGTGTGAATTAATATCCAAAGGTTTGCGCTCGCTTACCGGTTACCACTAGTCCACACCCGTGGGTGCAAAATATTAACTTTCATAATATCCATTAAAATATCAAAGTGCCAAATTCAAAATATTAACTTTGTAACAGCAATTATAAATATTTTTTGATAATCAGCTTTATAACTCGAATTATAAATCAAAGAACGAAATTCAAAATGCTAAATTTATAGCCTGAAAAATGTTAACTTTATGACACCCATTAATCCATTATAAACCAAATCACCAAATTCGAAATGTTAACTTTCATAATCATAGCACCCATTAAAGATTACAACTTGAAGTATCGACTCGCCTAGTTTTCAAGTGATGATAATAAGAGTAAATGGTACAAGTTCTTGTTAGGCAGAATGGTAAAAGATGTATATAGAAAGAAATGAAACAGCTGAGAAATGGCAGAAAACTTACCAATTTCAGCTTTCTTCTTAGATGTTTTCTGATTCTTAATACTCTTCTGTTTGCTTTATATCCTCAACGAACTGAAATTTCCAGGGTGTTGTTCTGGGCCGGGGATATGGAACGGATAGCCCATGGAAGAAATAAATATTTATGTTATTTGAATTGTATATAAATAATTTTAAAATTTATTCTTTCTCAATAAATATCAATAATCATTGGATATTAACTATATGAAAAAAAATTTAATTGTTTCTTCTATTTTTCTTTTTTGATACCATTCTTGAGGTGTCATTGGATTCTAAAATAGTCAGAAAGCAAAATAATAAATTATATTTATGGCAAACAAATCAAATATTGAGACAATAAATGACTCTTTGGATAAGACTTAACTCTTTTACCACTACTTGCACTCTTATTTGGTGTGTTGATCTCTTAAAAAATATTTATGTCTTAAAATTTCAGTTTCTAAAACATTATTTTTCAATAATAATTATTTTTATAATAATGTAAGTGAAAATATTATTTTTTATTCAAAACTCATTTTAGTTAGCTATCTAAAAATATAAAAAAATTGTTTAGCTAGTGAATTTTTCTTTTTACCCCATTTGATATTTGACATTAGACATATTAAATATCCGAGTTATTTAAATTATATGTAAATAACCTTAACATTTAAACCTTCTAAATAATTATAGACAATCGTCAGATATTAATTAAGAAACACTACATGAAAAAAAGACTAATATTTTCTCATTTCTCGTGGTGATAATTTTATTTTTACACTATTCTCATAGGTGTCGTTGGAACCTAAAAATAATAACTCATATTTTTGGTAAAGCCCAAAGGTTGACACGATATGAACGATACTTTGATTACTATGTGACCCTTATGCTACGACTTGAACTCTTATTAGGTACTCCCTCCGATCCACAATAAGTGTCCAATTTACTTTTTTGATTTTAGTCCAAAATAAGTGTCTAGTTAGGTAATCAAGAAAAAGTTCAATTTGCTTTTACTCTTTTACCCTTATGTGCATATCCCTAAAAAAAAGTTGTCTCGTCATATTAATTTATTAAATATTAGTAGTTTAGTCATACTATGTAATTTTGTATAGGATTTAGTATTTTCTTAATGAACATGCTAAAAGTAAATTGGACACTTATTGTGGACCGGAGGGAGTATGATATGTTCTTTCAAAAAATATTTTTATTTTGAAATTTCAATTTCTAAAATTATATATATATATATATGATTATTTTTGTAATGATGCAAGTGAATATATTATCATTAATTTAAAATTTACTTTAATCAGCTATCTAAAATTTAAATACTTCTTTGGCCGGATTTATTTCACTATGACTCCACTTTAAGTTTATACATATCTCTAGCCCATAATTTGAATTTTTAATACCCTATATATACAAAAAAAAAATTCTTTAAATGATTAAATATTAAATTAGTTGATTATTTATTATAAAATATTGAATATATTGTCTTAAAATTATCAAGTAGTTTATTTCTCGATACCATACTTGGCTTAACCTCAATGCAAATTACTCAAATTGCATTCCAATTCAATATCATATCAATTTGTTAGTAATAGTAATTTTTTAAAAACGACACATAATGTAAATTAAAAAATATTCTAAGATATCCATATCTTATGATCTATTGTTTGAGTTGAAAAAATATATTAAAATACATATTTGAAATTGATGAGATTATCTTTAAAATTTTTATACTCAACAAAGATGAAACATAAGAAGACATTTGTTGTCATATTTTATTTCTCGTTTTTAGATCTTTCTAATATTTTTATCAATATTTATTTTCTTTTATCTTATTTTTTATGTCGTTATTTTTTTATTACAAAAAATTAATTTAATTTACTATAAAAGGATGAGTTTTAATAAAAATTATATACATATGAACTTTAATTATATTTTTAGTCTTTGATTGAAATTATTCCATATTTTTCTTTTGGCTTTATCTAATCAGCCTAAATAGGTGCTCACCCGCCCACTTAAATTAAAAAATTGGATGATGTGTAATTCATATATAATCCATATATAATATGTGTATAATCGTGTGTTGTCAATATATCATCTATTTATATTAGCTATAAAAAGTAAACAATATATATGGTGGGATATTATGTAAATATTATATGAAATTCTAGTTTTTTGAGTTTATCTATGATATAACTTCTATTATAGAAAAATTTAAACCTCTCTACTAATGTTTAAAAATATATCTTTTTATTTTCTTTGAATTAAAAAAAGTAAAGAGTTTTTTCAAAATAATTTTTTTACATTTTAAAAAAAAAAAGTTCATGTCATACCAATTTTTTCTTTATATATTCTCTTTATTACACTTAAAAGCAGCTATCGAAACTATCAATTAGACACCAATTTCTCTCTTGTTGAGTTTGAAAAAAAATCTTTCACATAATCTAGTGATTCAAAACTAATATTCTTCAACGAAAAAAATATTATACCCATGCAATATCAACGTATACCCTTTGTAACGACCCGACCGGTCGCTTCGAGCCCTAGCGTGTCGTTCAACAGTCGGAGGCCATGGACAACTTTATTTCAGGTATTAGGACTTGTACGCGTGGTTGGAATAAAATTTCGGGATGTTGAGAGTCGATTTGGAAGGAGAATTCTCATTTCGGAAGCTTAAAGTTGAAGAGAATAAACTAGGATTGGAGTTTTGAGTAAACGATCTCGGAATCAAAATCTGAAGGTTCCAGCAGGTTCGTATGATGATTTCGGACTTGGGCGTATGACCAGTTTGGTTTTTAGATAACCCATGAGCGTTTTGGCGCCTATTCTAGAAGTTAGCATATTAGCAAAAATTTTATAAGTTTGGCTTGAAGTGCATTTCACTGTTATCGATGTCCATTTGTGATTCCGAGACTGTGAATAGCTCTGTATGGTGATTCTGGAGTTGGGGCGCGATCAGAAGTGAATTCGGAGGTACGTAGGTCATTTTGGAGCCATTTGGATAAAGATAGAAATTTGGAGGTTTTTGAGAAGTTTGATCGGAAGTGGACTTTTTGATATCGGAGTCGGAATCCGATTCTGAAAGCTAGAGCGTGAAGACCCAGCTCGTTGTCATGTGAGTTACCGCCCCGTTTCCCTTATCTTATGTTTCTCTATGCTTCATTGTCGGTATTTGAGGTGATCGAGTCGAATTGGATTGGTTTTAGATGAAAATGAGACTCTTAGTCTCTTTAAGGAAGACTTATTTTGGAAAGGTCAACCAGATGTTGACTATTTAATTAGAGGACTCAAATGTGATTTTTGATGATTCAGTTAGCTTCGGGGGATGATTTGTGACTTAGGAGTGCGATCGGAATTAATTTTGAGGTCCGGTGTTGAATTAGGCTTGAATTGGCGAAGTTAGTATTTCGGCAAATTTTGGTGGGTAGGTGAGATTTTGATCCGGGGATTGGAATGGAATTTCGAGAGTTGCAGTAGCTTCGTTAGGTGATTTTTGGATGTGTGTGTAAAATTTCAGGTTATTCAGAGGTGTTTTAGTTGGGTTTTTGATCGAATGCGTATTTCGGAAGTTTTGATAAAACTTAGGCTTGAATCCGATGTGATTTAATGGTTTTAGCGTTCTTTGATGTGTTTTGAAGATTGGAACAAGTTTGAATGATATTTTAGGATGTGTTGATGCTTTTGATTGGGGTCCGGAGGCCCAGAGATGATTTCGAATGGTTAATCGGACCAAGTTTGGCTATTAAAAGTTGTAGGTTCAGCAGTTATTGCAGAGGGGAAAATTGGCTTTCGCGATCGCAGCCTCTGAGTCGTAATCGCTTAGCACTGGAAGGTGAAGCTACGCGATCGTGTGGTACATCCTGCATTTTGCATAAGAGGATTCTGGGGCAGCATGTTTTATTCTAAGCGTTCACATTATATTAGTCGCGTTCGCGTAGGTATGGAAAGTGTATCATCGCGATCGCGGAGCCCTTGTTGCATTCGCACAGAACGTTTTTGAAGCCCTAAAATTTTTTTCGTCACGATTGCATGCCTAGGGCCGCGATCGCGAAGAGTAAAATGCACCTAGGCAAAATGGTTTTTTATATTATTTGATCCACAAAGTTTGGTCTATTTTCCTTCATTGTTGAGCACCTTGAGAGCATTTTGGTAGAAGTTGAAGAGGGTTTCGAGGGGAATTGATTGGAAGTGAGTCCTATGGCCTAGAAACGTCATTTTATTGAATAATCAACCTTTAAATTCATGGAGATTGGAGTAAAATTTGAAGAACTAGGGCTTGGCTTTTGAAATGAAAATTTGGGGTTTGAGGGGGCATTTGAGCTCCAATTTTGGTAAATTTAATATGTATGAGCTTGTGGAGAGACGAGGAATCCGGTGATGTAAATTTTGTAATTTTTCGTGAAGTGGGCCCAGGGCTCAGATTTTGCTAACTTCGTAATTTTTGATTATTCGAGTCTTTTCGATTTTGTTATGTTCCCTTAACCTATTGTGATATATTCCTTGTTGTTTTGACCAGATTCTACGCATGAGGAGGTTGATTTGCGAGGCAAGCACAAAACGAGCTAGAATTTTGGGCAGCTTGAGATGAGTAATGGTTATAAATAATGTTTTGAGGGTTTGAAACTCTGGATTTGCACTACGTGGTGCAATGATGAGATGATACACACGTCGTGTGACAAGTGTGGGGTCTGTTACTGCTGGGGATTCGGACTTGGTCCATCCCGATTGATAACCCTACTATATTTTTGACAGAGACTTAGTTAATATCAATATATTTTGGGCTAGTTGCCATGTTTGGGGCCTTGTGCCGATCTGTAGAACCCTTAGGGGTATGTTGTACTAGTTAACCTCACTTTACTTGTTGAAATCATACTCTCAATCATGTTCTTAATTGTTAAACATAATATGAACCAGCCTTAGAAATTGGCGATCCAAATGAGGAATACCTAGGGTTGGAAACCCTGTCTTAGCTGAGTGAGCCCGAGTGGACAAATCTATATTGACTGAGAGTGGTCAAGAACCCCATAGTGAGGGTATTTGATATATACCGGATCGGGCTGCACGCCGCAGCAGTATATACATATACATATGTGGATCGTACTACACGCCACAATAGTATATTATATGGATCAAACTTCATGTTGCAGTAGTATATTATATGGATCGGACTGCACGTTGCAGTGATATATATATTATATGGATCGGACTGCACACCACAATATTATAGCGCTTGGGCTGTAGGAGCCCCTCCGGAGTCTGCACACCCTTAGTGAGCGCAGTTGACTAATATTATTTGATTGGGCTGCACGCCGCAATAGTATATATTATTATTGGATCGGGCTGCACGATGCAACAATATATAGATATATATGGATCGGGCTGTACGCCGCAATAGTATACGGTACGGATCCGGTTGCACGCAACAGTAAAAGTAAAGCTAAAATGAGTGAAATGGGTGAATATCCCTCAAACCAATACACAACTCATGTACTCCTCTCAATGTCCGGTAAATTGTTTACTACACTTACTATTTTAATATAAAATTGTGTAGTGTTATTACGAGTTTTCTTATCTTCAGTCATTATTTATTGCTATTACTCATTGAGTCGGAGTACTCACTTTACTCCCTGCACCATATGTGTAGATACATGTATCTCGGTGGTTTAGTAGAGTTGTTGCAGCTGTCCAGACCGACACCTAAGTTATTGAGGTAGCTGCTGGCATCCACAGGAACCGATTTCACCCCTTATCCCTTTTTGTTTTCCGCATCCTAGAATCTCATATGTAAAGATTTGCTACTCAGTTGTATTAGAGTCTCTAGACTCGTGACACCAGATCTTTTGGGAGCTATATTGGTACTTGTTATGGTTTTCCGTACTATTTTTATCTATTATCACGGATTGGAATCATATTTAACTAATAATTTAACTTTTTTAACTGGTAATGAGTTTCGTACTTGGGTTGAGAGTGTTGAAATGGCCGGGCTTGCCTAGTATTGTGTTGGATGCCATCACGATCGTGATTTGGGTCGTGACGAGTTGGTATTAGAGCCTAGGTTACTAGGTCTCGCGAGTCATGAGCCAGTTTAGTTGAGGCAGAGAAGTAGGGGCATCACATATGGATCCTTTAGTTGCCCTAGCTCAGGACTAGGCTCCAGCAGCACCAGTTCAGGTACTAGTTGGGCCCATTGTGATACCGGGTCTCCAGGAGACATTGGCCCAGATATTGATAGTTTGTACGGGTCTGGCTCAGGTTGTTTCATCCCCCGCTGCTCGCACACCTGAGCAGTGTTACAGACTCTAGAGGCACCTCCAACTCAGCCAGTGGTACCAGCTCAGGAGTACAGGGTTTCGGTTATGCCCGAGGACGAGCAGCGTCACCTCGAGAGGTTTGGTAGACTTCAGCCTCTGACATTTAGTGGAACTGAGGGTGAGGATGCCCAGGGTTTTCTTGATAGATGTCAGCAGATTTGAGACCAGCGGTGTGTCTTTTACTACATTTCATGAGCAGGGATTACAGACTCTAGAGGCACCTCCAGGAGCAGCCACTGGTACCACCTCAAGAGTACATGGTTTTGGTTATGCCCGAGGATGAGCAGTGTCACCTTGAGAGGTTTGGTAGACTCTAGCCTCCGACATTTAGTAGAGCTGACGGCGAGGATGCCCATGATAGATGTCAATGGATACTCCGCACAGTGGGGATTCTTGAGACCAGCGGTGTGTCTTTTAATACATTTCAGCTTATTGGAGTGGCGTTCACATGGTAGGAAGCATATGAGCGGCATAGGCAGGTTAGTGCATCACCTTTGATTTGGCAGCAGTTCTTCGCTCTCTTTCTGGAGAAGTATGTACCGCACTCTCGCAGTGAGGAGCTGCGCAGATAGTTTGAGGGACTAAGAAGGGAGAAATGTCAGTGACATAGTATGAGATGAGATTTTTTGAGTTGTCTCGACATGCATATTGGTTGGTCCCGATGGACCGTGACCGTATCCGGAGGTTTGCTGATGGCCTCCACTACCCTCTTCGTATTATTATAACTAGAGAGTGAGTGATAGGTGCTAGTTTTAAGGAGGTGGTGGATATAGCACGAGATATTGAGTCAGTTTTCTGCCTGGATCACGAGAAGAGGGAGGCCAAGAGGCCTCGAGGTTCTGGTAGTCACAGTGACGTTCCTTCGAGAGGACAGTTTCAACACGGCCAGAGACGTTCTATTAGGCCCGCATAATCAGCTAGACCTGAGTATCATGGTGGATCTTCTGGTCATGGTTACCAGGGCTCTCAGTAGAGTCGGCTATCTCTCAGTGCTCTTCCAATACATAGTTTGTCTCATACCCCATCTGTTTAGGGTTCATCCATGCCGAGTGCATCAGCTAACTACTCCGGCTTGAGGGGTTCCCTTCCGTCCCAGTTTCCAACACCCAGGAGTTGCTACGAGTGTGGCAAGTTCGGTCATATGCGGAGGAAGTGTCCTTACCGTGCGGCCAGTTCATCTCAGCAGAGGGGCCATCCCTCATCTTCTAGCCCAGTTTCTTCAGCACCTGCCCCGCCAGCATAGGGTAAGGGACAACCAGTCAGGGGTCTCCCCAGAGGGGGAGGCTGATCGGGCGGTAGTCAGGCTCGCTTTTATGCTCTTCATGGCAGGTCAGATGCTATTACTTCGGATGCTGTTATCACAGGTATTATTTCAGTCTGCCACAAGGATGCCTCAATTTTATTTGATCTGGTTCCATATATTCCTATGTGTCTTCTTATTTTTCTCATCATTTGGGTATGACCCGGGGGTATCCTACTTTACCTATTCATGTATCTACCTTGGTAGGTGATACTATTATTGTCAACCATGTATATCGGTCATATTTAGTGACTATTGGGGGTTTGGATACCCGAATTGATTTATTGCTATTGAGCATAGTGGATTTTAATATTATTCTAGGCATGGACTGGTTATCTCCGTGGCATGCTATTCTGGACTGTCATGCTAAGACAGTCACTCTTGCTATACCGGGTGTTCCAAGGATTGAGTGGCGTGGTATGGCTGACTATGTGCCTAGTAGGGTGATCTCATTCCTGAAGGCCCAACATATTGTTGGGAAAGGTTGTCTATCATATTTGGCTTTTGTGTGGATTGTGGGAGATGAGGCTCCTAGTCTTGATTCTTTTCCTATTGTGAGGGAGTTCCCTGATGTGTTCCCTGCAGACCTGTTGGGCATGCCGCCGGATAGGGATATTGACTTTGGTATTGACCTGGTGCCAGGCACTCAACCCATTTCCATTCCTCCCTATCGTATGGCACAAACAGAGTTGAAAGAATTGAAAGATCAACTTTAGGAACTCCTAGATAAGGGGTTCATTAAACCTATTGTGTCACATTGGGGTGTACCGATTCTATTTGTGAAAAAGAAGGATGGCATAATTAGAATGTGCATTGACTACATGCAATTGAACAAACTGACAGTGAAGAACAAGTACCCTCTACCTCGCATTGATGATTTGTTTGACCAGCTTCATGGAGCGAGGGTGTTCTCTAAGATTGATCTCCGTTCAGAGTATAGGTGTTAAACGGGTCGGGTCAGCCCGGTTTCGGACCGGCCCAGACCGGTAGAAATTGAAACCGACCCGAATCGGTAACTATGGGGCCAGGTGGGCTGGGTTGGGGGTAAAGGGGTTAGGTCCGTTTAGTTTTATTTAACGGGTAATTGGACCTATTTAGACTGGTCCGAATGAACAGTGTTCATTTCCGGTTAAACCGGCCCGGAACCGGCCTGGTTCTAACGGCTAAATTTTTTATTTTTTATTTATTTTTTTCATTTTCTGTGCAGGTGGGGCCCACTGTCCATTGGCAACGGTCAGATTCTTCACTGATCCGTTGGCCAACGGATATATTCACCAAATAGCCATTTTTTATTTTATTTTTAACCCTTTTTGATTTTACAAAAATAACCTTATGTTAAACTATAAATATCCCCGCTCTTCTTCATTTCTCACTCAAAATTCATTTCTTTATCTTAATTTCTCCCATTCTCTTATTCTCTAATTATCAAATTCAAGTCTTAATTCCTCATTTCATCTTCTAATTTTATATGGTTCACTTTTGTTGAATAGTTGAATTTAAATTATAGTATTTTATCATTCGGGTTTTGAACTTCAAGTTGGAATACTTGCTTGACATTTGTTCGTGGTAACATTGTAATTACATAACCAAGTGCACAATTAAATTGTCCAATTCGGTGCACTCCCTCCAACTCTTTCTCTTATTTAATATTTTAATTGCATATTTATTTTGTGCGTATACTTTAATTTTTACAGTATATTTAATGCTGCTAAAAGAGCGTGTAGAAACGTTACCGGTAGGGGAAATAAAAATAGAGGTAATTCTTTAGCATCTGGTAGTAATAGTACCCCAATATCTCTTGTTCCTGAAACATGGCCTAATAAAAATATAGATTATGAACAATTACAAGAAGATTATGGAATATAAGATAATAAATTAGAAATTGAAGATGAGATACCTACTACACCTACTAGTGTTGGGGTTGGTAGTGTTGGAGTTGCTATAAGGGGTGGTGGTCGTGGCAGTAGACCACCTGTGGCTCCGACGACTAATCGTAGAAAAAGAAGTAAGGTTTGGAATTTTTTTGAAATAATTGAAGGTAGTGATAGAGTTAGACGCAAAATTTGTAAAGGTGATTTTAAACATTTGACTGGAGGAAATTTAGGGGGAACTAGAACGCTTAGTAGACATATGAGAGGTTCACATCCGATAGAATTTGGCTGACATAGTGATGAAAATCAAACAACTATTAACCCTACTACTGGAGGATTAATAAAATATGATAACATGAAGGATCGTGAGGAGTTAGAAAAATGATTGCTTTAGGTTGTCTACCTTTTTCTTTTGCTTCTTCATCATATTTTATTATGTATATTCAAAGAATTTACAATTCGTTATTTAAAGGTATACCTAGAAGTACTTGTAGAGGTGATATTTTCAGACTTCACGGATAATATCAAACATATTTACGTTATTTATTTAACCACCTTCCTTGTAGAGTTTCTATAACTTCTGATATTGGTCAAGCTATTAATGGATGTGATTATTTGACTATTACATGCCATTGGATAGATGATAGTACTTGTATGCAGAAACGTGTTATTGCTTTTAGATATGATGAAGATCAGAGTCATACTACTGCATTTATAAGCAGTACTATTTGTGAAGTTGTTGAATTTATAATCTCAACCAAAAAGTATTGTGTATATATTTTGATAATGCTTCTAACAACACTGCCGCAATTTCATTATAAAAAATGCATTTGCAACCACCTCTTAATGAAATTTTTCATGTTAGGTGTGCATGTCATGTTTACAATTTAATTGTTACAAATAGTCTTGATTTATTTTCAACATAGATTAGTCATGTTAGAAGAGCAGTTTGTGTCATTCAAGGAAATAATAGACTGTGACGACCCAAAGGGTCATCACTTATTTAATTAATCATTTCGAGCTTCGGAGGCCTTGAAAACCTCATTCTATGTTGCCTTGATTTACGTGCACGATCCGAGCATGTAGCCGGAAAGATTTTGTGATAGAAAATATGAATTCTATGAGAAATTTGGATAAAAATGATATTAATATTGATATGGTTGACTTCGGTCAACATTTTTGGTAAACGGATCCGGACCCGAGATTTGATGGTCCCGAGAGGTCCGTAGGAAAATATGGGACTTGGACATGCGTCCGAGTCGAATTCTGAGGCCTAGAGCCCAAGTTATGAATTTTTATGTGAAATTGTTTTTGATGCAATTATTAAAGGAAATAAACTAATTGACCTTGGTATCGGGCTCGTATTTTGGTTCCGACGCCCGGTACAAGTCTTAAATATTATATATGTGATTTCCTGTAAAGTTTGGTGACATTTGGATGTCGTTTGAGAGGTTTTGGACCTTGAGTCCCAAGTTTGAAAGTTTTGAAAACTAAAGGTATGAAAATCATGCATTTGAGGCTTGATTTGATGAAAACGAGGTGATATTGGCGATGTGATCGCACGAACAAGTTCATAATGTGTTTTTGAGGTTATGTGAATATTTGGTTTGGAGCCCCGAGGGCTCGGGTGAACTTTGGATAGGCCACGAGGTCAATTTTTCATGTTAGAAGTTGCTGTCTGCAACTGGTCTGCAAAGTTCGCAAATGCGAACAATAGTTCGCAAATGCGAACTCCCCACTATTCTGCAGAGTTCGCAAATGCGAACAATAGTTCGCAAATGCGAACTCCCCCCTATTGTGCCTGAGTTCGCAAATGCGAACAATAGTTCGCAAATGCGAACTTGACCCTATTGTGCTTGTGTTCGCAAATGCGAGCTATAGTTCGCAAATGCGAACTGGCCACTATTCTGCCTGGGTTCGCAAATGCGAACAATAGTTCGCAAATGCGAACCTCCCCATATTTAGCCTGTGTTCGCAATTGCGAACAATAGTTCGCAAATGCGAACTTCCTAGTTTTGCCTTGGCTTCGCAAATGCGAAGAAAAGTTCGCTAATGCGAACTTCCCACCCTTAGCTTATTTTTCAAACTCCAGAAATTGGTCGGGGTTCGCAATTGCGAACCCATGTTCGCAAATGCGAACACAGAGAACTGAAAAACACGAATTTCAGTCATTTCTTCACATTTTACAAAACCAAAACACCCATTTGCGATTCTTCAAGGATTTCTTCTTCATCAAAACGATTGTAAGTCACTTTTTACTTAATTCTTTCAATTCCTAACATCATTAAACATGTTTTTCATAAGAAATCAAAGATTTTCATGGTAAAATTCTTGTTTTTGTTAGAAAATAGGGTTTTTCATAAATTGGGGAATTGGACCTCGAATTGAGGTCCGATTTTGAAACAAATTATATATATGAACTCGTGGGGGAATGGGTAACCGGATTTTGGTCCTAACCCCGAATTCCGACCATGTGGGCCCGGGGTTGAAATTCACTATTCATGGCAGAATGTTGTAAAAGTAGTATTTGGTATTAGGAATTAGTTTGTTGAGTAGAATTGATGATATTAAATCAATTGTGTATAGATACGGTTGGATTGGAGCCAAATTGAAAGAAAAGACATTTCCACGGAGTGAATTGTTCATAAGCATTCGAGGTAAGTGTTTGTTCTATCCTAGATTGAGGGAATAGGATTATGTGTTATGTGTTATGTGATCGAGTGCGGTGTATGGGCTGTGGTGACGAGCATCCATACACTGGCGTCTAGTATGACCGTGAGTCGTTGGAAAATAATTATTTTGAGATATATTACAGATGAATTATTATTGTCCTCCCTTATTGGGACTTGTTGTGAAGATAAACATTGATTGCCCTTGATGGGACGGTTTATGAATTACTATTTCCTCTTTGCCCTTAACTGTGATTGTTATTTGGGGGAGGAAGAGTGATAATGCACGAAGGGTGATGTCGTGCCATGTTTATTTATTTATGCACGAAGGTTAATGCCGTGCCCTATTATTGATTATGCACGAAGGATCATGCCGTGCCCTATTATTGATTATGCACGAAGGATCATGCCGTGCCCTATTATTGATTATGCCACGAAGGATCATGCCGTGCCCTGTTATTGAACCATGTACGAAGGATCATGCCGTACTATGGATGTGAGGATGAGAGTAAAAGCACGAAGGGTGATGCCGTGCAACTAATTGCCGTTCCTTGACTTGATATTACTTGTTTTTCCATTATATTTTATTTTGAGTGATGTCGTGCAACCATTTATCATTCCTTGACTTGATATTACTTGTTTTTCCATTATATTTTATTTTGAGTGATGTCGTGCAACCATTTATCATTCCTTGACTTGATATTACTTGTTTTTCCATTATATTTTATTTGAGTGATGTCGTGCAACCATTTATCATTTCTTGACTTGATACTACTTGTGTTTCCATTATATCTTGTTTTCCTTGTGAACTTATTAACTGTTGTTAATTGTTGAATTCTTTGAAATATTCCTTAATATGTTATTACTTGGTTAATTCTTGTTATTGGTGGTAATATATATATTAAAGAATTGGGATCGGGTGGTACGCCTACCATAAGATATAATTATTGATACAATGAGATCGGGTGGTATGTCTACCACAAGATAATATTTATTGATACAGATGGGAGCGGGTGGTACGCCTACCACGAGATATGAAAAGGAAAATAAAGAATTGATACACGAAAGTAAGATTTAATTCCGTGGATTAGATTAATCTGGACATTATGAGTTTATTGATTGTTATTGCAGAGTAGAGTATTTCCTTATAAATGTTTATGTACATATATATATATATATATATATATATATATATATATATTGCAACTGCACAGGTTTATGTGGGTGTCTGGTCCTAGGCTTGTCACTACTTCGCCGGGATAGGCCAGGCACTTACCAGCACATGGGGTCGGTTGTGCTGATACTACACTCCGCGCTCTTTTTGCGCAGATACAGGTTACGGACAGCAGCAGCGGCAGCAGTAAGTAGATTGCGTGGGAGTTGATCATATTTGAGACCGAGGTAGCTTGCAGGCGTCCGCAAGCCCGGCGTCTCTCTCTTTATCTATATTATTAGCTGGAGTCTCTTTGTTCCGAGACAAACAGAATTGTGTTATATTTCTTCGGACTTTTATGTGTAGTATTCCATAGTAGTTTGTGAGTTGGTGACTCCACGTCTTGGGTAGAGGAATTCAGTATGATTTTTACCTTGTGATTTGTTATTTCCATTTCGATAAAGTATTCCGCATTTATTTGATTAAAATTGTGTTAAAAACAGGATAGTATGAATACAGTGGCTTGCCTAGCTACCACGAGTAGGCGCCATCACGATCCCGATGTTGGGGGAAAATCCGGGTCGTGACAAGTTGGTATCAGAGCACTAGGTTGCATAGGTCTCACAACTCACGAACAAGCTTAGTAGAGTTTGAGAGGTAGGTACGAAGGATCATGCCGTGCCTTATTATTGATTATGCACGAAGGATCATGCCGTGCCCTATTATTGATTATGCACGAAGGATCATGCCGTGCTCTGTTATTGAACCATGTACGAAGGATCATGCCGTACTATGGATGTGAGGATGAGAGTAAAAGCACGAAGGGTGATGCCGTGCAACTAATTGCCGTTCCTTGACTTGATATTACTTGTTTTTCCATTATATTTTATTTTGAGTGATGTCGTGCAACCATTTATCATTCCTTGACTTGATATTACTTGTTTTTCCATTATATTTTATTTTGAGTGATGTCGTGCAACCATTTATCATTCCTTGACTTGATATTACTTGTTTTTCCATTATATTTTATTTGAGTGATGTCGTGCAACCATTTATCATTTCTTGACTTGATACTACTTGTGTTTCCATTATATCTTGTTTTCCTTGTGAACTTATTAACTGTTGTTAATTGTTGAATTCTTTGAAATATTCCTTATTGTGTTATTACTTGGTTAATTCTTGTTATTGGTGGTAATATATATATTAAAGAATTGGGATCGGGTGGTACGCCTACCATAAGATATAATTATTGATACAATGAGATCGGGTGGTATGTCTACCACAAGATAATATTTATTGATACAGATGGGAGCGGGTGGTATGATAACGTCCATTTCCACTGCTAAAAAGCAATAGACACAGTCGTATGCAATATATTTACCCAACTATGAGTCGGGGTCGAATCCCACAGAGAACAATATGTAGGCGATTAGGAATGCAAGAAAATTATCGCTAGTCGCGCTAAGCCAAACACTTAAGATTTTGGGTTTTGGAAAATATTTATATCTAAATGCGGAAATGTAAACTAACCTAGAAAGCGAATAAAATGATCAATGGCTACAAGTATGAATGCATCGGGAATTACACTCAAGTAACGATCCAATGTATTTCATGATTTTACAAATATGAGTGAGTTTATGTTAATTAGCCACGGATAATAATTCTTAATTAGCTTCTTCCGAAGACTAACAAGACTTCCTAATTGAATTATCCCTAATCTCAATTAGAAGATTAAGCGCATCCGATAGGCTACAAGTAGTCAATCCTATCCCTAGGTTGAATCTATAAAGTGAAGGTTAACGCCTCAAGTTCTTGTTAATTAATCTTTCCCAACTTCGAATTATCTTTTCCAAAATTAATTCAAAGTAAATGGGCGAGTCCTAGAGTTAGCTAATCTCTTTGGAAACATTGAAGAACAAGAATAATTAAAGTAACAATAACTCAATTCATAAATATATAAAAATCATTCAATACATAAGCACAACAAGGTATTTAATCCACACTTTAAATATGAATATTCCCATAAACAAGATTCAAGTGTTGGAAATAAATACTACACACTTAGATATACAATACAAAGCAAGGAAATGAAGAAATAAACATAAATGGGTAAGAAATCCTTAACCACAAGCTTTAATCTTCAAGACCCAAGTGTGTGTGCAAAACCCTAGCCTTCTCTCTAAGCCAAAGAGTAAAAATATGTTCAAGAGTGTAGAAAATTGATTGGAGATCCAGAGATATATCCTACAATGTCTGTTTGGACGAGTATAAAATGATTTGGGGTGAAAAATATGTGAAATGCCGGAATTGCCCAGATCTGGCCCAGATGCAACACATCGCGATCGCGTGTTCTGGCTCGCGATCGCGTAGAACAGTGGTTTAACTTTCCGCGATCGCGTGAACCATTACTGCGATCGCGTAACTTTAGGTATGTCACTTCTGCGATCGCGTGTTCCATTTCAGCGATCGCGTAGCTTTAGTCGTTTCACTTCTGCGATCGCGTGATATCTTCTGCGATCGCGTAGCTTTAGTCGTTTCACTTCTGCGATCGCGTGATAGCTTCTGCGATCGCGTAGTATTGTTGCCTGGTCTTCTGCGATCGCATGATGGTGTCTGCGATCGCGTAGAGTTGCTGCCTGGTCTTCTGCGATCGCGTGATGGTGACCGCGATCGCGTAGAGTATTTTGCCCAGCAGTCATTTTTCCTTTAAATTCCAGTCAAAAATACCCAAATTCCTTTCAACACACCTCATAGCATCATGTACCTGAAAATCTCATAATAACCACTGTAAACAATCTCATTGCATACATAAGACGACACAAAAGCTAAGGAAAGAAGGCTAAAATGAGTGGTAAAATCACCACTCATCAACACCCCCAACTTAAAACGTTTGCTTGTCCTCAAGCATATCAAATTCACAACTTCAATGAGGATTCATCAATTAAAATACAAGTGGCATTGCTATTATGTACATATCACATTCTTTCATTTAAACACCCTACTTATGGATTTGGTTGGTACTTAAAATTAGGCTCAAATATGTATATCTTTTTCAAATAACTCCCTCCTAAAAAAAAACTTCAACAACGTGCAATGGAGTTCCAAAACAATCAAGTGACAAAAACAAGCCTCAATGAGTGACTCAAGGGTACTAGTTCACTATAACAATTTCACTAGTCTTCTCTAATTCATGCGCCCTCACAAGAAAAAAGAAAGTCCCAACAAAGAACATTATATTTACAACACAACACAAGGGACAAAGTTTTCGACAACACTCGCTGTCACAAAGAAACTTCAAATGTTACGACACCTCATACCATAAGCTTGCCCTTATTTTAATTCAATGCTTATTCAAGAATGCTTAGTTGGAGGTCCCATAAGGACTTTTTAGGCTTGTAATGTAGGTTTAGGGAAGGTTGGATAAGCATTTGGGTACAAGTGACTTCATCCTCCTTGAACACTACTCACAAGTTTCATTCTTTTGTATATTGACTCTCTTTAACTTACATAGCCTCGTTGGCATCTAGTTCCCAATATAGAACCACTTTACATACCTCTCCCAAATTTTATTCAAGGCTCCATAATGTACATATTTACACGTATATGTAAAGACTAATTTTTTTTTTTTTTTTTTTTTTTTTTTGGAGCTTGAATATTTTAATACAAATATTTTGAGGCATGTAGATACTCAATGCACAACCTTACCAATCTCTATTTTGACACCACCCCCAACTTAGGCTTTTAGCCTCATTCTCAGTGTTCAAAGAGGGACGGGTTCAAGAGAGGGAATTATTATACAAAAAGGGAAAGGTTTGTAATGAGTTGGCCAAAGAAAGGTTTAAAGGCTCAAAATGGGTACTAGTGACATTATTTATGCAACGGTAGGCTTGAAAAGCTAAAGAGATTTTAAAATTAAAACAAAGAATGCCTAAGATCATTCCTCCAACCAAATGTACTATCATTAGCATTGAAAAACTAACCGGGCAAGTTCTAGATGATGGAAGTAAACACAAGATTTATTTCAACACTCGCTAACACACATGGCACATGAATTAATGAAGACGGATCAATTCTATAAAACTAGTGAGTTAGAAGTCACTAAAAGAGCCAAAAATTTATCACCAAAATTGTTTTACACCAAGCAACTTACTTGTTTTTAACACTTTAATACAAATTTTTGGAGGGGTATTCTTAATTCATAATTTACATACAAGAGGCTAATTTTATTAGTACCAAATAATCCAAAATCCTCATCCTAACAAAACAAGACTAATTCCCTTAAGAAGGTTGTCACACTATCTCTCATCGGGAAAAGTCACCCGGTTCACTAAATTGTTCCTTGGGAAAGAACCGTAGCATGAAGAAAACCCAAGGAAATTAACAACTACTACAAAGGTACAAACATTAAAGAAGCTACTAAAAAAATATAATCAACAAGAAAGATAATAACTAACAATGATTTACTACTAACAAAATACATATCCACCCAAGTTCAAGGCTACACAACTAATTCATGCTTCAATGTCTAAGAAAATATTTCAATGTTCAAGGACCACCCCCAAGTAAGAATATTGCAATGTCCCCATTGCAATTATGCAATTCAAGAAAAAATAAAGGAGGTGCTCCCTGAATGGTGTCAATCTCCACTGGAGGAACTGGGAGGCTCAAGCTCAAAGTCATCATCCTCTGTCTCATCAGGTCCACAGAATTTGCGCAACGTGCTCATGATCTTGTTGAGGAACTTGCTTTTCTTCCTCTCATACTCTCTATGCTTCCATTGCCTTCTTTCAATTTTTCCCAGCTTTGCTTTGATGCTCTGTTGATCCTTTGCAAGGTCAGACAATGTAGGGAGCCTTTCTGAGCCAGCTGGGCCTGCAGAGGTGCTCTCTCCGGATGGTCCAGACGGAAGACCAGCTACAAGCTGTCGTACCTGAGTGTCCATACCATAAACCTGTCGAGAGATGTACCTGAGAGTAAGAGGTCCCTCCTCGAGTGGAATGATAGCTGTGGAAATGCTGGAGGTATCTTCATTAATCTCTGTTTCTGTGAACCGGCCAAAACTGGGAGATGCTACATCAATTCGTCTCTTCTTTGGTGGCGCTCCTGCTCTTGACCTTAGTAGGGGATGGATAAGCTTCTCTGGTTGCTTCTCCTTTTCAGTAGGTCTGGGTTGCACCCCAGCCTCATAGCATAGGTGAGTGATCAATGATGGAAAGAACAAACTCTTGGTCCGCTCTGCCACCACCTCAGCTATCTCATCAACAATAAGTTTTCCTACATTTACTTGCATCCCCTCCAGTAGTGCACAAATCACTCTTGCCTTCTCAGGTGTCACCTCTGTTTCATTCTTTGAAGGCATGATGCGAGCACATATTACGGAAAGCCAAGTCTTGGCCTCCACAGTGAAATCCGAAGACTCGATCCTGGTGTGATTCTTGATCCATTTAGGCACCTGACCACCGTGCAAATGAGTGATGAACCATTGGCTCCCCAACTCTTTGGCTCTCTCCTGGTACACCTGATTATCAACATTGGCAAGGTTGTAATGAGCATTTATCCTCTCTGGACTGAAACGGACTTCGCAACCTCTGACAGTGACTACCAACTCATTGTTGAAGTCCGTCTCTACAGCATTTGCATAGAATTCTCGGACAACTTCATAGTTGGCTGGTCTGGGCTCTGCGGCGAAGCATATCCAGCCACTAGTAAGAAGCCTGCCATGGAATTCAGGCCATCTATCTTCCAGGTCGACCAATTGTATGCCTCTTTCCCTTATCATACTCTTAGAAAGCTGTTTGTCATATCGTTCATAGCACCTGCGTGAGGAGAATGTGGTAGCATCATAATACTCCTCAGCTGCCACTTGTTCGGCATATTGTTGCACATTTTCATTAGTCGCCGAATCCATTTTTTAGCTTAAAATACCTACACACAAAGTTTTAATGTCAAACAAACATATAGTGACATTCAGCATTGCATTTATAGGTAATTATGCCAAAGAAATAGGTTAGAAAGCTTTCGGGGCAGAATACGCGAAGTTACTGGTTTGTGCACTGTGCAAGTGTGAATCGCGATCGCAGACAAGGTCACGCGGTCGCGGAGAGTAAACCAGTTCCAGCCATGCGATCGCAGACAATATCACGCGATCGCGTAGAGTACAGTGCTGGGAAGCCAACGCGATCGCAGAGGCATTCACGCGATCGCGATGAGTAACTTTTTGAACGGCCAGAATTTGACTTACGCGATCGCGGAATTGGTCATCGCGATCGCGTTAGTCTTCTTTTTTGCCCAGAACCAGTGTCTTTAGGGCATTTCGTTGAACAACTGAAGCTCTTGATTTTTAAGAGTTAATTTACACCAACAAAACATGCTGATTTGCCCCAAAATTTTCCATATAAAAACTCCCTTTCTCTCAACCAATCACTCACAACAAGCAAGCATGACAAGAGATTAAACAATGGCTTTTCATACTACCACCAATTTTAAACCCCAATTTTTGAAAAATAAGGCAGCCCACACCCTAATTTTACCATTAAACTACAATTAAACAAGCTTTAGGGTGGGGGAGTAACATACCTGAGAGAGCAATGAAAGACTTATGCTATTGAAGTTAAATCAATTTGATTTCTTGGTGAGTTTTTTCGGAGGAAAAATGGGAGCAGAGGTCTGTTCTTTTGTTTTAATGAGAGTGGGCAAAATGTTTACAATTCCGGTGTATTGCAAGTCTGAAACTGCTGCGATGCTACGCGATCGCGTGTCTATTACTGCGATCGCAAGTACACAAAATTTCCAACGCATGCGATCGCGTCCTTGTTTCTGCGATCGCGATGCGTTGGCCAAAAGCCTACCTCACGCGATCGCGGGAGTTTTAGTGCGATCGCGATTCATTGCCTTTTCTGGCAGATTCCTTCAGCTACTGGTTTGTGGCCTCTCCGGGTCATCCCGACCTGCTCAAATCAACTCCAAAAATTCTCAAACTTGGCAGATTAGTTCAACATAATATTCTAAGCTATTCTAAAAAAAAAATTTCAAAAATGACGAAAATTTTGTAAAACGATGGGTTGCCTCCCACCAAGCGCCGCATTTAACGTCATGGCACGACGCAAACAACACTACCACTTTTCTCGCCACTTGGATGATATGAATTGGGCCCCTAGCTTGGAATCAAGCTTATGACCACGAGCGATGGGGGGTGGTAATTGGATATTCGAGCCAATGCTTAAAATTTTCATTTTGCACTTCTTGGCTTTCAAGTGAGGAATGTCATTTTGATTTCTTGCCTCCTCAAACTGTAAAATGTATGGCCAAAGTTGCTCCTCCTCGCATTCCTTCATTGATTCATGTGGTTCAACTCCCGTGTCACCACACAATTCCAAGGTTGAAAAATGTTTGGAATGTGACTTTAAGCCCACACTTTGCAATTCTTCTATGTTGACATTCTCTTTTTCCCCCGGATTAGAGTCAACAACAACCACATTAGAATTTACACCGGTTGACTCCAATTCCATGTTTTTGCCGGCATCAACAACACTTATTGAGTTGCTTGGCGGATGTTCATTCATTCGCAAGTGCAATCCTTGGAGTTCAAAATCATTTTGGAGACTAGTCTCCAAGAGATGTTCCAAGGCATTTTGCTCCTTGTTTCCTTCTTCAAGTAGACACTCAAACATGAGTTTGAACTCTCCACTTTGGCCATGCTCCACTTCTTCCAATTCCATAGCCCTATAATTCTTGCCAAAACGAGTAGAATCATCATAGTGGGGGCTTGGGGAAGGGATTAACAAATAAGCACAATCATCCCAATGACTATTTTGGAAACCACACTTATCACAAATACTCCACTCATGGGTTTGGAATTGTGCGCACAATCCACCCCCGGGAGAATTTAAACAATTTTGCCACGAGTGCGGTCCTCCACAATAAGGACAAGGATCATCAAAATATGAACAACTACCATTCGACCCATTTTTGTTATATGATGCCATTTTTCAAATTTAAGAAAATAAACAAGAAACAAACACTAAAAATAGACCCAAGGTAAGAAAAATAATTACACAAATATTCACAAGTTTGGACCAAAGCACTTTCGCTTACTTCTCAAACAACCTAAATTACGCCAAATTGTTCCCCAGCAACGGCGCCATTTTTGATAACGTCCATTTCCACCGCTAAAAAGCAATAGACACGGTCGTATGCAATATATTTACCCAACTATGAGTCGGGGTCGAATCCCACAGAGAACAATATGTAGGTGATTAGGAATGCAAGAAAATTATCGCTAGTCGCGCTAAGCCAAACACTTAAGATTTTGGGTTTTGGAAAATATTTATATCTAAATGCGGAAATGTAAACTAACCTAGAAAGCGAATAAAATGATCAATGGCTACAAGTATGAATGCATCGGGAATTACACTCAAGTAACGATCCAATGTATTTCATGATTTTACAAATATGAGTGAGTTTATGTTAATTAGCCACGGATAATAATTCTTAATTAGCTTCTTCCGAAGACTAACAAGACTTCCTAATTGAATTATCCCTAATCTCAATTAGAAGATTAAGCGCACCCGATAGGCTACAAGTAGTCAATCCTATCCCTAGGTTGAATCTATAAAGTGAAGGTTAACGCCTCAAGTTCTTGTTAATTAATCTTTCCCAACTTCGAATTATCTTTTCCAAAATTAATTCAAAGTAAATGGGCGAGTCCTAGAGTTAGCTAATCTCTTTGGAAACATTGAAGAACAAGAATAATTAAAGTAACAATAACTCAATTCATAAATATATAAAAATCATTCAATACATAAGCACAACAAGGTATTTAATCCACACTTTAAATATGAATATTCCCATAAACAAGATTCAAGTGTTGGAAATAAATACTACACACTTAAATATACAATACAAAGCAAGGAAATGAAGAAATAAACATAAATGGGTAAGAAATCCTTAACCACAAGCTTTAATCTTCAAGACCCAAGTGTGTGTGCAAAACCCTAGCCTTCTCTCTAAGCCAAAGAGTAAAAATATGTTCAAGAGTGTAGAAAATTGATTGGAGATCCAGGGATATATCCTACAATGTCTGTTTGGACGAGTATAAAATGATTTGGGGTGAAAAATATGTGAAATGCCGGAATTGCCCAGATCTGGCCCAGATGCAACACACCGCGATCGCGTGTTTTGGCTCGCGATCGCGTAGAACAATGGTTTAACCTTCCGCGATCGCGTGAACCATTACTGCGATCGCGTAGCTTTAGGTATGTCACTTCTGCGATCACGTGTTCCATTTCAGCGATCGCGTAGCTTTAGTCGTTTCACTTCTGCGATCGCGTGATATCTTCTGCGATCGCGTAGCTTTAGTCGTTTCACTTCTGCGATCGCGTGATAGCTTTTGTGATCGCGTAGTATTGTTGCCTGGTCTTCTGCGATCGCATGATGGTGTCCTGCGATCGCGTAGAGTTGCTGCTTGGCCTTCTGCGATCGCGTGATGGTGACCGCGATCGCGTAGAGTATTTCGCCCAGCAGTCATTTTTCCTTTAAATTCCAGTCAAAAATACCCAAATTCCTTTCAACACACCTCATAGCATCATGTACCTGAAAATCTCATAATAACCACTGTAAACAATCTCATTGCATACATAAGACGACACAAAAGCTAAGGAAAGAAGGCTAAAATGAGTGGTAAAATCACCACTCATCATGGTACGCCTACCACGAGATATGAAAAGGAAAATAAAGAATTGATACACGAAAGTAAGATTTAATTATGTGGATTAGATTAATCTGGACATTATGAGTTTATTGATTGTTATTGCAGAGTAGAGTATTTCCTTATAAATGTTTATGTACATATATATATATATATATTGCAACTGCACAGGTTTATGTGGGTGTCTGGTCCTAGGCTTGTCACTACTTCGCCGGGATAGGCCAGGCACTTACCAGCACATGGGGTCGGTTGTGCTGATACTGCACTTCTGTGCATTTTTGCATAGGTCCAGGTTCACGTGCTCACAAGCAGCAGTAGATCTTTTGCGTGGGAGTTGATCATATTTGAGACCGAGGTAGCTTGCAAGCGTCCGCGGGCCCGGCTTCTCTTCCTTTTATTTATGTCATTAGTTGTAGTCTCCTTGTTCCGAGACAAACAGATTATGTTATATTTCCTTCAGACTTTTATGTGTAGTATTCCATAGTAGTTTGTGAGTTGGTGACTCCACGTCTTGGGTAGAGGATTTCAGTATGATTTTCACCTTGTGATTTGTTATTTCCATTTCGATAAAGTATTCCGCATTTATTTGATTAAAATTGTGTTAAAAACAGGATAGTATGAATACAGTGGCTTGCCTAGCTACCACGAGTAGGCGCCATCACGATCCTGATGTTGGGGAAAAATCCGGGTCGTGACATAGACATTCTAGAATAAAGGAATATAAAAATAAGTGTGTCCAGTATAACCTTCAACCCCGATTCATGCCAGAAGAAATTATTATTAGATGGAACTATACATATATATTTTTAAAAGTTTGCTACAAATATAGATTCCCAAAAACTGAAGTTGCTAATGCGCATTGTACGGATCCAAGCCGTATGTTAAGAACTGGTACTTGAGAGGTCATTAATGAAGTTGTTAAATTTTTACATAAATTTTATACTGCTACTGTTGAGTTTTCTGGAGCTTATTACCCTACTATTGCTATGTGTTTAGTACATATAGCGGAAATTGCTTTTCTACTCTTTGAATTTAAGAAGAAAGAAAAATATATGGATGTTGTGGAGAATATGCAAGCCAAATTCAAAAAATATTTCTATCCAATTCCTCCGATTTACTTAATTGGTGTTGTTTTAAATCCTTCTATTAAGATGTCTGATTGTCATCAATTAATAAATGTTTTATATACTTATATGGAGATTGGGGAAACTGAAACCCAAAATTTATATGTTTCTATGAACAACCTAAATAATTATTTACAATAATTATATAATTATTATGCAAATATAATTGATGATGTTGTAGGCAATGCTAATCCTACTATGCAATGTAGCACTTCTGCTACTGTGACTGAAGAAGAAGGATTAGATGATAGTTATAATATTGTTTCTATATTTTCTGACGCTCAAACAATTTGCAGGAATATGGATAAACTTCAATTCTACTTGCAGAAGAAAAAGGATCCTCGCACAAATGATTTTTCATCGTTGGGATGGTGGCATGAAAATGGAAAGCAATTTCATGTTCTTTTCGCAATGGCTCGGGACATGCTGAATGTGCCAATTTCAACTGCTGCATCCGAGAGTGCTTTTAGCCAAGCAAAACTACAACTTGGAGACACGCGTCACTCATTGGGAAGCAATGCTTTGGAAATTTTAGTATGTTTCAAAGATTGGATTAGATCGAAAAGAAGAAATCAAGGACGTAAAGATGTTGATAGCCTAGAAGACGAGGAGCTTAGAGATATATTAACAAATGGTAACCCATCAGAATTAAATACTCCAGAAGTAGGCCACTCAGTTCATATTGATTATGAGGAACTTAGCAGAGCAATGCAAAATATTTGAATTTACTTGTTGTTAAAGATGTAAACATTTTCATTTGTAAGTTTGAAATTAAAATTATGAAATAAAAGTAGCACTTGCAATAAGTGCATTTTTTCTCATCTTCCTTGTATTCTTTAATTTATAATTTTAAATTAATACAAATTCTTAATATAACTTACAATAATTTTACTATTTTTTTAATTTACTTTTAAATTCAAACTTTAATTTTGAAATTTGAAATAAATGTACACTTGCAATTTATAAGTGCAAGTGTTTCTCATTTACTTTGTATTCTTTAAATTAATACAAAGTATTAATATAAATTACAATAGTTATATGAAATTCTAAAAAAAAATTAAAAATACACTAAACCCGGCCCGGCCCCCTCAACCCGTAACCCGTACGGTTCAATTTTATACTCAAAATTATCCAAACCTCTTAAACCTGTTATCCTTGGGCCCAGAACCAGCCTGGTTTCAGACCCGTACAGGTTCAAAAAATATGGGCCAGGACGAGCCCGGCCCACCCATTTAACACCCGTAGTTTAGGGTATCACCAGCTAAATATTAGGTATTCAGATATTATGAAGACGGCTTTCAGGACTAGATATGGGCACAATGATTTTTATTATGTCCTTTGGGCTGACTAATGCCCCAGCCGCATTCATGCACTTGATGAACAGTGTATTTCGACCATATTTGGATTCTTCGTGATTATTTTTATTGATGATATATTGGTTTACTCGCGTAGCCAAGAGGAGCACATTCAGCATTTGCAAGTGGTATTCTAGAGATCGAGGGAAGAGAAGCTTTATGCAAAGCTTGGGTTAGTGGCTTTCTTGGGACGCGTGGTGTCTAGCGAGGGTATTTAGGTTGACCCAAAGAAGATAGAGGCGGTTTAGAGTTGGCCTAGACCGACCTCAGACACAGAGATACGTAGTTTCCTTGGGTTGGCAGGGGTATTATCGCCGGTTTGTTCAAGGATTTTCCTCTATTGCATCGCCCTTGACTAAATTGACTTAGAAGGATGCTCCATTTTTGTGGTCGGATGAGTGCGAGGAGAGCTTTCAGAAGCTCAAGACAACTTTGACCACGACCTTAGTGTTGGTATTAACACCAGCTTCAGGTTCTTACACTGTGTATTGTGATGCTTCGAGAGTTAGGATTAGATGTGTGTTGATGCGGGAGGGTAGAGTTATTGCATATGCTTCTCGTCAGCTGAAGCCCCATGGGAAGAACTACCCTGCACATGATTTGGAGTTGGATGCTATAGTTCATGCTTCGAAGAATTGGAGGCACTATTTGTATGGAGTATCCTGTAAGGTATTCACCGATCATCGCAGACTTCAGCATCTATTCAAGCAAAAAGATCTTAATTTGAGGCAGCGGAGGTGGCTAGAGTTACTCAAGGACTATGATATTACCATTTTGTATCACACGGGAAAGGCCAATATGGTGGCCAATGCTTTGATCCGGAAGACGGTTAGTATGGGTAGCTTGGCATACAGTCCAGTTGGGGAGAGGCCATTTGTAGTTGATGTTTAGGCCTTGGACAATCGGATGATGAGGTTATATATTTCAGAGCCTAGTCGAGTGTTGGCTCGTGTTGTTTCTCGGTCTTCCTTGTATAACCACATCAGAGAGCGCCAGTATAATGATCTACATTTGCTTGTCCATAAGGAAAGGGTGCAGCATGATGATGCCAGGTATGTGACTATTGATTGTGATGGCGTGTTGAGGATGCGGGGCCGGATTTGCGTGTCCAATATGGATGGGCTTCGGGATTTGATATTGGAGTAGGCCCATAGCTCACGGTATTCTATTCATCCAGGTGCCACAAAGATGTATCAGGATTTGAGGCACCACTACTGGTGTAGGAGGATGAAGAATGATATAGTGGGGTTTGTAGCTCAGTGTCTCAACTGTCAGCAGGTCAAGTACGAGAATCAGAGACCGAACGGTGTTCTCCAATGGATGATTATTCCCGAGTGGAAGTGGGAGATGGTTACTATGGACTTTGTGAGTGGTCTCCCTCGGACTTTGAAGAAGTTCGATTTGATTTGGGTGATTGTGGATCAACTGACCAAGTCCGCGCACTTCATTCCAGTATGTACTACTTATTCTTCAGAGCGGCTGGCGGGGATTTTTATCCGGGAGATTGTCCGATTGCATGGGGTTCCAATGTTTATTATCTTAGATAGGGGTACAAGTTCACTTCTCAGTTCTGGAGGATATTTCAACGGGAGTTGGGTACTCAGGTAGAGTTGAGCACAACATTCCATGCTCAAATGGACGGGCAACCTGAGTGCACTATTCAAATATTGGAAGACATGTTACATGCATGTGTTATTGAATTTGGGGGTTCATGGGATGATTTTTTGTCGCTTGCAGAGTTTGTCTACAACAACAACTATCAGTCGAGTATTTAGATGGCTCCATATGAGGCGGTGTAGATCTCCAGTTGGATGGTTCGAGCCCGAGGAGGCTAGGTTATTGGGGACAGAGATAGTTCAGGATGCCTTAGAGAAGGTGAAGCTGATTCAGGAGAGGCTTCGTACAACATTGTCACATTGGAAGTGTTATGCGGACCAGAAGGTTCAGGATGTGTCCTATATGGTAGGTGAGAAGGCCTTGCTGAAGGTTTCGCCCATGAAGGCTGATATGTGGTTTAGGAAGAAAGGGAAGCTTAGACCGCGGTCCATTGGGCCTTTTGAGGTACTTAGGAGGATTGGGGAGGTGGCTTATGAGTTTACTTTGCCACCCAATTGTCGATCGTGCATAGGGTATTTCATGTATCTATGCACCGGAGATGTTGGGGGCCCGTCTCATGTATTGGACTTCAGCACGGTTCAGTTGGATGATGATTTGACATATGATGTGGAGCTAGTGTCTATTTTGGGTCATCAGGTTCAAAAGTTGAGATCAAAGGATATAGCTTCAGTGAAGGTGCAGTAGAGAGGTCGGCCCATGGAGGAGGCTACATGGGAGACCGAGTGGGAGATATGGAGCAGATATCCTCACTTATTTGAGGCTGCAGGTATGTTTCTTGACCCGCTTGAGGACGAGCATTTGTTTTAGTTGGGGAGGATGTGACATCCCGGCCTGTCATCAGGTGAGCTACCGCCACGTTTCCCTTATCTTATGTTTCTCTATGCTTCATTATCAGTATTTGAGGTGACTGAGTCGAATTGGATTGGTTTTAGATGGAAATGAGACTCTTAGTCTCTTTAAGGAAGGCTTGTTTTGGAAAGATCAACCGAATGTTGACTATTTAGTTAGAGGGCTTGAATGTGATTTCTGGTGATTCGATTAGCTTCGGGGGATGATTTGTGACTTAGGAGTGCGATCAGAATTGATTTTTGAAGTCTGGTGTAGAATTAGGCTTTAACTAGCAAAGTTAGTATTTTGGCAAATGCTGGTGGGTAGGTGAGATTTTGATCCGGGGGTCGGAATGGATTTCCAAGAGTTGCAGTAGCTTCATTAGGTTATTTTGAATGTTTTTGCAAAATTTCAGGTCATTCAGATGCGTTTTGGTTGGGTTTTTGACCGAATACGTATTTTGGAAGTTTTGATGAAACTAAGGCTTGAATTCGATATGGTTTAAAGGTTTTAGCATTGTTTGATGTGTTTTGAATATTGGAACAAGTTTGAATGATGTTTTAGGATATGTTAATTCTTTTGGTTGGGGTCCCAGGGGCCCCAGGATGATTTCGGATGGTCAATCGGACCAAGTCTTGCTCTTAAAAGTTGCAGGTTCAGAAGTTATTGCAGAGGGGAAAATTGGCCTTCGTGATCGCAACCTCTGAGTTGCGATCGCATAGCACTGGAAGGTAAAGCTACGCGATCGCGTGGTACATCGTTCGTATAAGAGGATTCTGGGGCAACATGTTTTAATTCTATGCGTTCGCATAATATTAGCCGCATTCGCGTAGGTTTGGAAAGTGTATCATTGCGATCGCGGAGCCCTTGTTGCATTCACATAGAACGTTTTAGAAGCCCTGAAAATTTGTTCATCGCGATCGCGTCCGCGATCGCATAGAGTAAAATGCACCTAGGCACAATAGGTTTTTTATTATTTCATCCGCGAAGTTTGGTCTATTTTCTTCCATTGTCGAGCACCTTGAGAGCTTTTTGGTAGAAATTGAAGAGGGTTTCGAGGGGAATTGATTGGAGGTGAGTCCTATGGCCTAGAAACGTCATTATATTGAAGAATAAACCTTTAAATTCTTGGAAATTGGAGTAAAATTTGAAGAACTAGGGCTTGCCTTTTGAAATAATAATTTGGGATTTAAGGGGGCATTTGAGCTCCAATTTTGGAAAATTTAATATGTATGAGGTCGTGGCGAGATGAGGAATCCGGTGATGTGAATTTTGTAATATTTTGGAAAGTGGGACCGAGGCTTGGGTTTTGCCAACTTCGTATTTTTGACAATCTTTGAGTCTTTTCGATTGGGTTTTGTTCCCTTAGCGTATTGTGATGTATTCCTTGTGGTTTTGACCATATTCTACGCACGAGGAGGTTGATTTGCGAGGCAAGCGCAAAGCGAGCTAGGATTTCGGCCGGCTTGAGGTGAGTAATGGTTATATATGATGTTCTGAGGGTTTGAAACTCCAGGTTTGCACTACGTGGTGCTATGTTGAGATGAGACACACGCCGTATGATGAGCGTGGGATCTGTTACTACTAGGGATTCGGACTTGGTCCATCCCGATTGATGACTGTACTATATTTTTGACTGAGACTTAGTTAATATCAGTATCTTTTAGGCTAGCTGCCATGTTTGGGGCCTTGTGCCGATCTGTAGAACTCTTAGGTTGTATGTTGTACTAGTTGACCTCACTTTACTTGTTGAAATCATATCTCAGTCACGTTCTTAACTGTTAAACATAATATAAACCGACCTTAGAAATTGACGATCCAAATGAGGAATACCTAGGGTTGGAAACCATGTCTTAGCTGAGTGAGCCCGAGTGGCCAAGTATATATTGACTGAGAGGGGTCAAGCACCCTATAGTGAGGGTATTTGATATATACCGGATCGGGCTGCTTGCCGCAACAATATATACACATACATGTATGGATCAGACTGCACACTGCAGTAGTATATTATATGGATCAGACTACACGCCGCAGTAGTATATTATATGGATGCAGATTTTATAACACTAAAATATATATATATATATATATATATATATATATATATATATATATATATATATATATATATATATTATATGGATCAGACTGCATGCCGCAATATTATAGCGCTTGGGTTGTAGTAGCCCCTCCGGAGTCTGCACACCCCAAGACCAGTGAGCGCAGTCGATTATTATTATTGAATTGGGTTGCACGCCGCAGCAGTATATATTATTATTGGATCGGGCTGTATGGTGCAACAGTATATAGATATATATGGATCTGGCTGCACGCCACAATAGTATGCAGTATGGATCGGGCTACACGCTGCAGTAGTACAAGTAAATTATCGAACATTGAGAGGAGTAAATGAGTTGTGTTCTGGTTTGAGGGATATTCACTTATTTCACTCATTTATCTATTGTTTACTACACTTACTGTTTTAATATAGAATTGTGTAGTGTTATTACGAGTTTTCTTATCTTAAGTCATTATTTATTGCTATTACTCACCGAGTCGGAGTACTCACTTTACTCCCTGCACCATGTGTGTAGATACATGTATCTTGGAGGTTTAGTAGATTTGTTGTAGCTATCCAGACTGACACCGGAGTTATCGAGGTAGTTGCCTGGCATCCGCAGGACCCGATTTCTCCCCTAAGTGCGTATATAACACCTTAACCTTTTCTCATATATATATATATATATATATATATATATATATATATATATATATATATATATATATATATATATATATATATATAGATTTGCTAATCCGTCATATTAGAGGATCTAGACTCGTGACATCAGATCTGTTGGGAGTTATTGGTACTTGTTATGGTTTTTCACATTGTTTTTATCTATTATCATGGATTGGAATCATGTTTAATTGATAATTTAACACTTTTAATTGGTAATAAGTTTCGTACTTGGGTTGAGAGTACTGAAATGGTCGGGATTTCCTAGCATTGTACTGGGTGCCATCACAAGCGGGATAGGGGTCGTGACATGGAGTAGGTTCGTAATGTCAAATATGGCTTGTGTGCAAAATTTGAGGTTAATCGGACATGATTTGATAGGTTTAAACATCAGAAGTAGAAGTTTGAAATTTTGAAGTTCATAGAGCTTGAATCGGGGTGTAATTCATAGTTTTAGAATTTTTTGATTTGATTTGAGGCCTCAAGCAAGTCCGTAACATGTTTTGGGATTCGTTGGTAGGTTTGGTTAAGGTTCTAGGGGCCTCGAGTGGATTCCGAGTGTGGTTAGCGGATTTAAAATGGGTTTTTTTGGACAGATGAAGGAATCTGGTTGCTGGTATTTTCACTTCTGCGGTGGGTTGACTACAGAAGTGGCATAGCAGAAGCGTGATGTAAGTCGTAGAAGGGTTTTTGGTCAAAGTCTTGCGGACCGCAGATGGGGTCAAGGTTCTATAGGAGCGAGACCGCATCTGTGGAGAAATGGTCGCAGAAGTGGAAGTGAGAATCTTGGAGGGGACCGCAGATGCAGTCAAGTTTCTGCAGAATCGGGACCACATCTGCGGGTGGCAGGTCGCAGAAGCGAGAAAAGGGTGGCCCAGGGAAGACCACAGATGCGACATTTTAACCGCACATGCGATCAAGGAACCGCAAGTGCAGAAACAACTGAGGCAGTGAGATCTTTTAAGTTTGGGGTTGAGTTCATTTCAACACCATTTTTCTTCCATTGCAGTCAATGGGGAGCAACTTTGAGGTGCCGTTTTCATCACTTGTCATGAGGTAAGTAATTTATGCTAGTTTTGGTTAAATACAATATTTATTTATGGATTTAGACTTGGAAAAACTGTAGAAAAAGTGAGGTTTTGGTGAAAAACATAGAAAATTATATTCTTGGAATTTAGCCACGATTTTGGGTATTAAATTTTGAGAAAATAATATATTTGAGTTCGTGAGTTTATGGGTAAAGTTTATCTTCGAAAAATTTCGGAATTCGGGCATGTGGACCCGCGGACTTTTTGGTCAACTTTTTTATCAAAGTTAGGAATTGCTATAAATTAGATTGTAATGAATAAATGAGCATATATTAATGGATTTGCATAACCGTAGGCTAGTTTTAGAGCATGGTGCATAAGTGAAAGTCTTCGAAAGGGTGTGGAATGCTGGATTGGATCTTCAGAGGGAGGTAAGTCTCCTTTCTAACCTTGTAAGAAGGAATTGTCCCCCATAGGTGAGTTAATTGGTTATGTGCTCCTATTTGTGGGGGATACGTACGCACGAGTTGACGAGAGTCCCTGCGTGGCTACTATTATTCTATTTTCCGGGTAGTCTAGGACCCAAAATGTCACGACCCAAAATCTACTAGGGTCATGGTGGCGCCAGACACCTCTGTCAGGCCAACAAACTAAATTTCAACTAATTCCTCTTTTCATACTTTTGAAAATCTAAGGTTTTTCCTTCTATTTTACATAAATAAAGATCACTTCTTGAATTCATATTTAAATAATAATAATTAGTACAAAGTTTGCTGAAACCATCCTAGAAACTCGGTGTCATAAGTGCACGAGCAACTACTCTTAAGGATATAAAATACAACACAATATCCGTTCGGAATACAATGGACATAAAGGAAATACAATTACTAGGAAGGGACTTTAAAAGCTGCGGGCCGCCTTGCACACTACAACTCACCTAGTCCCTGAATCGTTTGTGCTGCTACGCCCGGTAGGCCGCTAAAGTAACATATACCTGTGCAACAAAAATGCACAGAAGTGTAGTATGAGTACGTAATCAACGTGTACTCAGTGAGTAGCCCGCCTAATACCCAAGGGGTAGAGACGAGATTGTCAACTCCGACACTTTCTAGTGGTCCAATATTGATTCGCCCGAAATATATATACTAATAGTGGATTTATTCTATAAACAGGATTATCAATTCAAATAGCAAGAAACAATTATACAATTAAATCCTTTATTGTAAATTTTCCAAAATTCCTTTTTAAACAATATCCAAATATTTCTAAGCCATAGAGAGGCAATAATAACTAAATCAAGTTCCAAGCGGTGATACAAGCATGCGCAAATCATACCGTGGTGACGGTCCGATCCAACAATAATAAATGTGCACTTGCCGAGGGTCGACGACGTGCCTATAGATGCATCTATTAATCTGCAAAGGCATTCGGCTCGTTCCAAGATAAACACACACAGACAAACAATCTGTCATGAAGTCAACATGGAGAAATTATCCAAGAGCGGTCAATTGTTTTTAATAATTTGAGAAAACGAAGATTAAGTCTTTTTAGAATACATTTATTAATTTAATACGATTTAAGCAACTCAAGCCATCAATAGGTTTACAATTAGTCCAAGTATATCCTAGACTACCGGACATTAGCGTAATAGTAGCTACGCACGGACTCTCGTCACCTTGTCCGTATGTAGCCCCCCCCCCCCACAAATAGGAGCACATAACCATTAACTCTTTTGTGGGGTAAATTCCCCCTCACAAGATTAGAAACGAGTCTCACCTCGCTCCAAAGACTCATAACCGGCATTCTACATTCTTCCGAAGGCTTGGACGAACGCACAATGCACCAAAACTAGCCAATGATCATACAAATCCATCAATATATGCTCAACTATACTTTACAACCAAATTTATAATAATTTCTAACCCCGAATGAAAAGTTAACCAAAATGCCCTTGGGCCCACGTACCCGAAATTTGAAATTTCTCGAAGATAAAGGTTACCCATGACCTTAGGAGCTCAAATATATTATTTTCTCTTAATTCCATACTCAAAATCATGGCTGAATTCCAAGAATATGATTTTTTAGATTTTCCACCAAAACCGCAATTTATATACTATTTTCCATGCCTAAATCCATGTATAAGCCTTGTATTTAACTCAAAGCTAGCATAAGTTACTTACCTCATGACAAGTGATGAAAATGGCGTCTCCAAGCTGCCCCCCCATCGACTCCAATGGAAGAAAAAATTGTGTTGAAATGAGCTCATCCCCAAACTTAAAACATTACACTAGCCCGGCCACTTCCGCTTCTGCGAAAATATAATCGCTTATGTGGTTCTGCTTTGGCAGAAAAACAAGCCGCTTCTGCGGCTGCTACTGATCCTCCCATTTTTGCTTCTGCGATTCTCCCTCCGCAGATGCGGTCCCACTTTTACGGAATATTGACCACTTCTGCAGTCCTCTCCAACATGCCCTCTTCCGCTTCTGCGATGCCCCTTCCGCAGATACGGTCCCGATTCTGCGGAATTTTGACCGCATCTACGGTCGTCAAGCTTTCGACAAAAAACCGCATCTACGGCTCCCCGTTTGCTACTACGGTCCACCAACCGCAGAAGCAAAAATACCAGCAACCAGATGCCTTCATCTCTCTTCTAAGTTCCAATTTCGATCCGTTAACCACCCGGAATCTACCCGAGGCCCCCCGAACCCCAATCATTTATACCAACCAGTCGCAAAATATATTATGGACTTGCTCGAGGCCTCAAATCACATCAAACAATGCTAAAACCATGAATTACACCCTGATTCAAGCTTTATGAACTTTGAACTTTCGAATTTCTATTCCGATGTTTAAACCTATAAAATCATGTCCGATTGACCTCAAATTTTGCACACAAGTCATATTTGACATTATTGACCTACTCCAACTTCCAAAATTGGATTCGGACCCTAGCATAAAAAAGTCAACTTCCGATCAAACTCCTAAAAAACCTTTAAATTTTTATCTTTAGCCAAATGGCTTCAAAATAGCCTACGGACCTCCGAATTCACTTCTGATCGTGCTCCTAACTCTGGAATCACCATACAGAGCTACTCCCAGTCTCAAAATTCCAAACGAACATCGATAACACTAAAATTCACTTCAAACCAAACTTATGAAATTCCTTCTAAAATGCTGACTTCCACAATAGGATCCAAAATCATCATACGAACCTGTTGGAACCTTCCGATCCCTATTATGAGATCATTTACTCAAATTTCAATCCTAATTCATTCTGCGGACTTCTCGAAATTCAATCCCGACCATGCGTACAAGTCATAATACCTAAAATAAAGCTATTCATCGCCTCTGACAGCTGAATGGCACGCTGGGGCTAAAAAGACCTATTGGATCGTTACATTCTCTCCTACTTAAACATATGTTCGTTCTCAAATGTGCTTAGAACTATACGGAAGTAGTCTAAAATTACTGTTCAGCACCTCATGCACCTTCCCGTGCTACCGCAACTTAGCTGAGCACATTGGCTTGCTAAATTCTGAAAATATTCCCATCTATTTTAGCAATTAAGCGTTAGAGCCCGATTCAAACATCCAGAATCCTATGCTAGGCTGTGACGACCCGTCCTGTCGTCACAGGAATTACCACCCCCTTTATGTTGTAATTATATGTTTTATACTTTTATATCAGTGTTAGAGTCTATCGGGTGAGTTAGGAGTGAATTGGATTGAAAATGAGGCATATAGCCTTTTTGAAGGAAACTTGAATAGGGAAAGTCAATCTGGAGTTGACTATTTAGTTAGAGGGCTTGGAATCAGATTCTGATAATTTGGTTAGTTCCAGGAGGTGATTTGTGACTTACAGGAGCGATCGAAATTGAATTTGGAGGTCCGGTGTAGAAATAGGCTTGAATTGGCTAAGGTTGAATTTTGGCAAAATTTGAACGGTAGGTGAGATTTTGATCCGGGGGTCGGAATGGAATTCCGACAATTTTTGTAGCTTCGTCATGTGATTTTGGATATGTCCGCAAAGTGTCAGGTCTTTCGGACGTCGTTTGGTCGGGTTTTAGATCGAAGGTGTAATTTGTAAACTTTTAAGGAATTTAGGCTTGAATTCGATGTGAATTATGGGTTTTGATGTTGTTAGACGTGTTTTGAGGATTGGAACAAGTTTGAATAAAGTATTAGGATGTGTTGGTGTGTTTGGATGAGGTGCGGGGGCCTCCGGGTGTTTTCGGATGGCCAAACGGGAGGAAACCATGGAAAATATTACAGACTTGTGTTCTGGTTCTATTGTTTTCGCTCCTGCGGAAATGGGGGCGCAGGAGCGAGTCCACAGGAGCGGAAAAGGGAGCGCAGAGGTACTTTGCTTCGCATAAACGAAATGGTGATCACACAGGCGAGTCCATAGGAGCGGACTCTTGTCCGCAGAAGCGGGAAAGACCGCAGAGGCGGAGGGGATTCCGCAGGAGCGAACCCGCAGGAGCCGTCCGTGGATCGCGGGTGCGGAAATGGCCAAATGGGCATGGGTTCGCGGAAGCGACCATTTGGTCGCAGAAGCGGTTCCGCAGGGGCGGAATTTTATCCGCTGAAGCGAAAATCGCAGTGAGTTAATTGTATCAAAAGTTAGAAAATTTCAGAAACATTTCACACATTTGGGTCTCGGCTTTAGAGGCAATTTGGGCGATTTTGAAGAGAAACTCAAGGGAAATCATCAGGTATTCAACCATGGACTCATCTTATGATTAGTATTGATAATATTATGCAATTATATCATGAAATGGAGGAATTTGGGGTAATTTATGGAGGATTTAACCCTAGGCTTGAACTTTAGAAAATCAAGGTTTTGAATGGGCAAATGGAGTCCGAATTTGGTAAAATTGATATGCTTATACTTGTATTGAGATGAGGGTTCCGAATATGTGACTTTCGTGATTTTTCGAGAAGCGTACCAAAAGTCAGATTTTGGCAACTTTGTCATTTTTGGTGTAAATTGAGTTGTTTTGACTGGGTATCATTCCATTGGCCTAATTTGTTGTGTTTCTACTACATTTGATCAGATCCTACGCGTACAGAGCTTGATTCTCGTGGCAAGGGCATCGCAGACTAGTCGTCGAGCTGTATTGAGGTGAGTAATAGATGTGGGTGATGACCAGCGGGTTCGAAACCCCGGTACACCACTTTGTGATGTTGTATAGCGGCGAGACACGTACTCTCTTGTGAGTACGAGGTCGATTGTGATTGGGGACTATGGCTTAGTCCGACCTGTTGATACTGTGTTATGATATTGGCTATTCTTGAGCCGTCGGACCTCCTTCTCGGATGGTTGCATATTATATTGTGATATTGGCTACTCTTGAGCCGTCAAACCTCCTTCTTGGATGGTTGTGTATACTTGTGGGCTGTGAGCCAGTTATTGGATCCTGCGAGGATCGTTATCATTGTCTTGTGATATTGACATGCTAGTTTACTACCAGTCCGTAACTATTATTGTTATCAAGTTATTTCCAATCTCTGGAACTTTGATATTACTGTTTTCAACTGAAAAATGATAAAAGAGTTTTCAAAACCACTTTTGAGCCTGCGAGGCTGCATTTGCATATTAGCTGACTGGTAGTGGATCGGGTTGCGCGCCGCAGTGGTATATATGTTAGATCGGACTGCACACCGCAGTATTATTGTGCTTGGGTTGTAGGAGCCCCTCCCGAGTCTGAACCCCCACAGTGAGGACGGGTACCCAAATTGGATCGGGCTACACGCCGTAGCGGTCATTTTATGCATTGCATTGCATTTAGCTACATCTGCTAGCTATTATACTTGTTGTTGATATTGTTGGTTCTCTACCATTGATATTGAACTGTTACAGGGTATTGGTTACAGCTTTACATAGTGTTTTATTGTGGATTTCTTATCTACGTTGTCTTACCCTTGTTTATTACCATTGAGTCTGGCAGTACTCACTTTACTCCCTGCACCTTGTGTGCAGATCCAGGTACCTCTAAGCAGACCTGATCCGGTAGCCGCTCAGAGGCATCGTGCGGGATAGTCGAGGTAGCTGCAGCGTCCACAGGACCTGACTCCCCTTCTAGCAGTCTTTTCATTTCCTGTTGTCATTTATTTCCGCACTGAGTTGTGTTGTAAACCTTATTACACTTATGTTCTTTAGAGGCTCATGACTCTTGACCCTTTGGTCTATGGGAGTTAGTATGTGTTGGGGCTTGGTTCCCTATTTTGATATATCTATCACTGTTGTCTTATAACTTATTATGCTTAAATAGGATAATGCGAGCTCATAGCTCCGTAAATTGATGTTGATAGGTCGGGCTGGCCTAGCAGTGTTCTAGGTTCCATCACGACTGGTTTTGGGGTCGTGACAAGTTGGTATCAAAGCCTAGGTTTACTTGGCCTCATGAGTCTTGAGCCGGTTGGTAGAGTCTCGTGGATCGGTACGGGGACGCCTGTACTTATCCTCGGGAGGCTGTGAACCTTTAGGAAACACTTCACACTTCTTGGAATTCTTAACGTGCGTACTTGATTTAGCTTGAGATACACTTTTGAAATTCCCTCCACACGTCTGTGTACGCATCGAGTGCTATGTAATATAAATTGCCTTATGGCTTGTGATTTCCCCGAATAAGGGGCGAGATATAATCTCTGTGAGTTCATGTTGGGCCCGTTGGGATGACCTGAGGCTGGACCTTGTCTATGACTGGAGCATCGAGGTGCTGATTTTGTGAGTGGTGGCAATACATAATGTAGTGAGGGTTGAAACCCCGTATTTTGCACTATACAGTGCTGTGCTGAGATAGAACACGCGTCATATGATGAGCGTGGTGGTATTGTGACTGCGAATTTGGACTTGATCCTTCCCTGATTGATAGATTACCGTGTATAATGACTGAGACTGGGCTCATATCTATGTATTTGGGCTAGTAGCCATATTTGGGGCCTTGTGCCGATTTGTAGAGTATTAGGGAGACTTAATAATGGATGAGCTGCTAATTGTTCAACTCTTATCTAAACTATTGTGTAGCCCCAAGCTCTGGGCGTGGTGAATATTTATCATATCTCTTAATTGGAAGGTAAAATGCCTTATGTGTAGTGGAACAAGCTCAACTCAGGAAGACTAAAGTGATTATGCTATGTGTATCCTGGTGGAAGGTATTGTATTGAAATGCTAAATTGAGGCGAGGTAGGTGGGTTGATTCTCATGTGTAATTGAAAGGTATTTGATATGTGTTATGATTCGAGCAGGTACAACGCATGTTCATGTAACAATTATGATGATATGAATTGTGTAGTATTGAGATTTAATGTTGTTGAAATACATTGTGATGTCTTGTTGAGATGTGAATGTATTGCTAGGATGGTTTTGGTGATTCTCTGGCAGGTGGATAGTCCAATTTACAAAGGAAACTCTGCCGAAATTTTTGGAAAAACTTGGGACTTACAATAGATTTTTGTCACCTAAAGAGTGGGCTTAACTATTGTGTGTGAATGAATGCAAGAATTGCAAAAGAGTTATTATTTCTGATGATTCGAATCTCCACTGAAGCTTGTAAATGACTTGAGTTGAATCTAACTAGAACTTTGTGGCATCATTTGAGTAAGAATGCTATGAGTGGCTAAAAGTGCTTTGATGTATGGCTCCGAGATAAGTTGGGGAGGTTGTTATTGATTAATTGATTGCACTGTTGTGTGCTGTGTTGGCTCTATCTCTAAGTATGTTGGAAAGATTCTGATAAAGGTTATGGTGCTTCGTAGATGTGAAGAAATACTAGGATGTTGTGAACTTATGTTGGTAAAGAATGTTCGGTGTATAGAAAGATAGCTAGTTATATCTGTATGTAATCATGTTATGCGGTGTCAGAGATCTAGCAAGTCACAAGTGGTTCTGTTCAATAAGACAGTTGAATTACATCTGAGTAAGGGTGAATGACGCCCGAGAATTGTTGTACGATGTTCAAAATTTTGCTTGTAACAGTCAGGTGTCTTAAGATTGTGCGTGCGTCTAAAGAGGGTGGTTTCGTTAGAAGAGATCAAGATTTGAGTTATATTATATGAATGATGGGATTCTATGTAACCGTATTGGAAGGTAATGATAACGAATTCAAATCGTAGGAAGTTCTCAAAAATAATGTATTGTAGAATATGGTACTTCTGGGAAACATTGAGAGAGTATTCAACGGCCTATGTCTTAGACCGTGTGGTCTTATGTATGAGTCTTGTGTGGTAACATGAGTTGATGTAATATGGTGCTACAGTAATGGCTAATATCAAATTAAAGACGAATCAGAAAAAAAATTGGGTAGATGGAACAACTTGTTAATAAACCGAAATGGTATGATAAGGAATACGATTAATTATTGGTATGTGATTGAAGTAATGAGTCTTGCAGATATTGTGCAACAAAGCTTTTGAGTGCTGGCAGTTGTGTAACTCGATATGGGTATAAGGACCCAGTCCTGGCAGTTTAACTTATACAATGTAATTGGGAGAAATAGTTTATGATGTGTTTTACCGTGGTTTGAAAATGAGTGTATTTTTCCTATTGGTATGCAAGGCTTGGAATGTATAATGAGTTTTCTCTATATGGGATCATGAAAGCCATTGACTAGTTGAGTGCGCCGATATTTACGGCGTAGGAAAGGAATATGAATTCTCATGTTATCTTAGTGTGGTATGGTATATGCGATGTGTTATGGAAAGTTGATAATGACATATTCAAGGTTTTGAGATCAGTTCATAATATATGGGGAGTCATTAAAATTATTTAGCAGCGCGGGCAACTGCAGGTGATTTAAAGAATCGATCTTTCTAGTGATTAAGGAAAATGGTACTGCTATTCTAGTAATTTGGCAGGGTATATGATCCAAAAGGACAAGGTAATGTAAACTGATAATATCCAGTGGTATGGTGGTATTCTCTTGTTGGATTGACTGTAATAATTGAGTCGTTGATGGCACAGTGAAATTTCTGAATGGTTTTCGTGGTATGAATGGACGCTTGATGTGCGTTATGTATTCGTACGGTGAAGTACATAATGAGGCATAGTAATTCATGTGTTATATATGTGTTGGAGACTTGAAGGTCTCGTTAGTCCGCCTATACAGTGGTTGTATATCATGTGTATCGACACTGTTTTGTGATTATTAAAAATCGGAGGCTCTAGTGGCTTTCTCTCTCAACTTGATATGACGAATTTGAATTATGATACTTGATTGGTGACTGGTCATCATTGGGCCAGGTTGTATAGACTAATGTGATATGGACTATGATGGTATGGCACAAATTGCGTAGCAGAGTGCATCAGAGTATGCTCCAGCGGGGTAGTTGCACCTCAGGACCAGCGGACGGCTGGTGGATATTGCTTTGTCAGTTGGGCCTTCGTGGCGGATATCAATGCAGAGGTTTCTACCATTGATTTAGTTCTGGTATTGAGGAACTTTGTCGGATGCGTTTCTGGTGGCCGAACTTGAGGCTATATATATATGTTTACCATAATGAGCAACTTGACTCGACGCGCATTTCTTTAGCGAGGGTTCTATATGGATCGGGTGGTGCGTCGCCATAGGTACGGTTATTTGGATCGGGTGGCACGCCGCCATGGATATAGTATCTGGATCGGGTGGCACGCCGCCACGGGTATGTCATTGGAGCGGGTTGCACGCCTCAATAGTGTAATGTGAAAATAGAGTTAGTTATATGTTACCTGGTATACAATACTTCCTGGCTTCTGAGGAAAAGTCCGTATTGAGTATCGCTTGGCGAATGGCACATCGGTTGTGTCCTTTCGGGATTTGATAGCATACATTAATTGTTTCACCGTGGGTGAGGTTGATTGCTTGGGTTCAGACCTAAATATGTGCGTGGCTGATCGTTTTGAGCTTGGTAACTTGAGGTGCTTCATGAGTAATGGTGTATGGATAAAATCATGAATTGTGGCAAGGCCACATGATGTTATGACCTCTCGAGGAGGATTCAAGTACTCTATTTATATAATGCGAGATGCGATCTCAGTTCTATGTTATGAGGGTACACAGGAATTGTTACAACTCTTCTATTTGAGTCAGTTGTCGTGATTTGAGTATGTTCAGACATTTTTATTGGAGCTTGTGTTGTGCTCGTTGTGGCTTAGGCCGGTGTTGAGGTGTCATATCACCAGTGCGGTGTGTTATAATCGAAATGATCGTTGGAGCCAAAATGAGTGTGAGTATATATGATTTCAGCTGGTTAGAAAGGTATATCGAGGTTCGGCTCCGCAACCTATTGTGGTATCATTTAAAAGGGAAATGGATTCATGAATGGGTGACCTGAGAGATGGATTTGATATATCGCGTGTTCGGTTGCCGTGGGCAGTATATGAAGGTGTTGGACTAAGATTTTAGCTAATGAGAAAGGTTCTTTCTGCTAGTATTCGGTTAATGTGGCCAGTTGTTGTGATTAGAGACTATCGTCTCCAGTGATTGTGTTGTTGATACATCATATGATCTCACCCGGAGTGGTGAGTATGGGTTATTGCAGTGGATTCTAGTGTATCCCGAGTATAGGCATGGGATTAGCATTTGGTATATGATTTCGGAGAGTGCAATGTGGTTTATGATTCAGATGGTCTGTGAGGTTTCAGCTATATGGTGTTTTTGAACTTATGAGAGATAGGGTGACGTGTGATCACCCGAATATATGCTTGGTAAGGTCATTCAGCTATTAGGTTGCTTCCAGTACAACTCTGGGCCATCTCGAGGACAATCGTTTGCTTAAGTTGGGGAGAATGTGATGACCCGGCCCGTCGTCACAGGAATTACCACCCCCGTTATATTGTAATTATATATTTTATGCTTTTATATCAGTGTTAGAGTCTATCGGGTGAGTTAGGAGTGAATTGGATTGAAAATGAGGCATATAGCCTTTTTGAAGGAAACTTGAATATGGAAAGTCAACCTGGAGTTGACTATTTAGTTAGAGGGCTCGGAATCGGATTTTGATAATTTGGTTAGTTCCGGAGGTGATTTTTGACTTAGAGGAGCGATCGGAATTGAATTTGGAGGTCCGGTGTAGAAAGAGGCTTGAATTGGCTAAGGTTGAATTTTGGCAAAATTCGAACGGTAGGTGAGATTGTGATCCGGGGGTCGGAATGGAATTCCGACAATTTTTGTAGCTTCGTCATGTGATTTTGGATATGTCCGCAAAGTTTCAGGTCATTCGGACGTCGTTTGGTCGGGTTTTTGATCGAAGGTGTAATTTGTAAAGTTTTAGGAATTTAGGCTTGAATTCGATGTGAATTATGGGTTTTGATGTTGTTAGACGTGTTTTGAGGATTGGAACAAGTTTGAATAAGGTATTAGGATGTGTTGGTATGTTTGGATGAGGTCCCGGGGGCCTCGGGGTGTTTTCGGATGGCCAAACGGGAGGAAAACATGGAAAAAATTGCAGACTTGTGTTCTGGTTCTGTTGTTTTCGCTCCTGCGGAAATAGGGGCGCAGGAGCGGAAAAGGGAGCGCAGAGGCGCTTGGCTTCGCAGAAACGAAATGGTGATCGCATAGGCGAGTCCGCAGGAGCGGACTCTTGTCCGCAGAAGCGGGAAAGATCGCAGAGGCGGAGGGGATTCCGTAGGAGCGAACCCGCAGGAGCGGTCCGTGGATCGCGGGTGCGGAAATGGCCAAATGGGCATGGGTTCGCGGCGGTTCCGCAGGGGCAGAATTTTATCCGCATAAGCGAAAATCGCAGTGAGTTAATTGTATCAGAAGTTAGAAAATTTTAGAAACATTTCACACATTTGGGTCTCGGCTTTAGAGGCGATTTGGGCGATTTTGAAGAGAAACTCAAGGGAAATCATCAGGTAATCAACCATGGACTCATCTTATGATTAGTATTGATAATATTATGCAATTATATCATGAAAATGGAGGAATTTGGGGTAATTTATGGAGGATTTAACCCTAGGCTTGAACTTTAGAAAATCAAGGTTTTGAATGGGCAAATGGAGTCCGAATTTGGTAAAATTGATATGCTTAGACTCGTATTGAGATGAGGGTTCCGAATATGTGACTTTCGTGATTTTGCGAGAAGCGCACCGAAAGTCGGGTTTTGGCAACTTTGTCATTTTTGGTGTAAATTGAGTTGTTTTGACTGGGTATCATTCCATTGGCCTAATTTGTTGTGTTTCTACTATATTTGATCAAATTCTACGCGTGCGGAGCTTGATTCTCGTGGCAAGGGCATCGCGGACTAGTCGTCGAGTCGTATTGAGGTGAGTAATAGATGTGGGTGATGACCAGCGGGTTCGAAACCCCGATATACCACTTTGTGATGTTGTATAACAGCGAGACACGTACTCTCTTGTGAGTGCGGGGTCGATTGTGATTGGGGACTATGGCTTAGTCCGACCTGTTGGCATTGTGTTATGATATTGGCTATTCTTGAGCCGTCGGACCTCCTTCTCGGATGGTTGCATATTATATTGTGATATTGGCTACTCTTGAGCCGTCAAACCTCCTTCTTGGATGGTTGAGTATACTTGTGGGCTGTGAGCCAGTTATTGGATCCCGCGAGGATCGTTATCATTGTCTTGTGATATTGACATGCTAGTTTACTACCAGTCCGTAGCTATTACTGTTATCATGTTATTTCCAATCTCTGGAACTTTGATATTACTGTTTTCAACTGAAAAATGATAAAAGAGTTTTCAAAACCACTTTTGAGCCTGCGAGGCTGCATTTGCATATTAGCCGACAGGTAGTGGATCGGGCTGCGCGCCGCAGCGGTATATATGTTGGATCGGACTGCACGCCGCAGTATTATTGTGCTTGGGCTGTAGGAGCCCTCCGGAGTCTGAACCCCCACAGTGAGCACGGGTACCCAAATTGGATCGCGCTACGCGCCGTAGCGGTCATTTTATGCATTGCATTGCATTTAGCTACATCTGCTAGCTGTTATACTTGTTGTTGATATTTTTGGTTCTCTACTGTTGATATTGAACTGTTACAGGGTATTGGTTACAGCTTTACATAGTGTTTTATTGTGGATTTCTTATCTATGCTGTCTTACCCCTGTTTATTACAACTGAGTCTGGCAGTACTCACTTTACTCCCTGCACCTTGTGTGCAGATCCAGGTACCTCTCATCAGACCTGATCCGGTAGCCGCTTAGAAGCATCGTGCGGGATAGTCGAGGTAGCTATAGCGTCCGCAAGACCTGACTCCCCTTCTAGCTATCTTTTCATTTCCTGTTGTCATTTCTTTCCGCACCGAGTTTTGTTGTAAACCTTATTACACTTATGTTCTTTAGAGGCTCATGACTCTTGACCCTTCGGTCTATGGGAGTTAGTATGTGTTGGGACTTGGTTCCCTATTTTGATATATCTATCACTGTTGTCTTATAACTTGTTATGTTTAAATGGGATAATGCGAGTTCATAGCTCCGTAAATTGATGTTAATAGGTCGGGCTGGCCTAGCAGTGTGCTGGGCGCCATCACGACCGGTTTTGGGGTCGCGACATAGGCCTATTTCTAATATACAATCAACATTTCAATCACTGCACGATGTACTCAAAAAACTTTGTAGATTTCACACTTTGCATTTCCCACTCGTAGGGCCACAATAACCTTTTTCTGATCAACTTAGTCAAAATCCCACTAACATGTTGCTCACATTGCACCCCATGATATATACCGGTCTTACTCTAAGCGTTACCATACCGCCATGACGGAAGAGATGCACCAACATTCATAATTAATCATCGAGTCAACAAAACATTAGGTCTACGCTCCTGACAAGGCCTTCACCTCCTTCTGAACCCAATAATGGTCTTATCTCCATAACATACCTCATATAGCTAGATTGCATAGAATCCTAGATGAAGGGATCTCATCTCATCAGATACAACTGCTCCGACAATAAGCCACCCCAGAAATTGTTAAAATCTCATATGATGTTACCATGCTCCAATAGGCCACCAATTAGAATGCAATGCAAAAGAAAGATGAACTCTAAAAGGAAGTACCAATCCCCCGTACTAATACGGACTTTCCTCAGAAGATAGGAAATGAAACACACAAAGGGATAGCATATAAAAAACTAGACTCGACATCACACTATTATGGGGTATAACCCGATCCAAATAACATACCCATGGCGGCGTGCCACTCGATCCACTAATAGATCTCACATAAGGATATTGAACTTCGAGCTAAATCTACTCATTACAACAAAACATCGAATTTTGATCGTGAGCATGCTAAGTGCATGATACCATCGCTGAGAAAACACACAACGCTATAGGCTACAAAACTCAAGCACAACTATAGTGCGGTACAAGGTCTGAATCTCAAGAGCCATTCTACTCACATAACATTATTTCCACGTGGAACCTTAATACATAAGAATTTAGCAAGTCGTCTCACAACTTATACGGTAAAATACACCATTACCTGGGAGAGTTGATAACAAAAATAGTACCCTGACTGTTCCTTCATAAGGAATGCTCGCTGAAACATACACAACTAGCCTGGTATCAAGCCCTGCTCACATGTATAAATCAATATGCTAATCTCAAGCTGTTTTCTAATTGCACATGTCACACCTCCTTTTGGTGCTACCCGCGAGGGCGCAAGGGAGTTTTCCCAATTAATGGACAATCGAAATGGGATTTATTTAATTAAATCAGAGTCGTCACTTGGGAGATTTATGGTGTTCCAAGTCACCGGTAGAATCCTAAATCGAGGAAAAGAATGACTCTATTTAATAGTCTGCACACCAGAAATCTGGATAAGGAATTCTGTTAACCCGGGAGAAGGTGTTAGGCATTCTCGAGTTCCGTAGTTCTAGCACGGTCGCTCAACTGTCATATTTGGCTTATTTATCTTATTTATAACATGATGTAACATATGTGCAAATTTTAACTTTCAACCACTTTTGATTATTATTATTATTATTATTATTATTATTATTATTATTATTATTATTATTATTATTATTGCTGGTTCGGGCGATAAGGCCCTGGGTAAGCTTGGGTTAGCCTGTAAGGGTAAATGCAGGCAGTGGATGTAGCTTTTCTTATGAAGCGCCTTAGTTCGTAGCTGTTATTATTATTATTATTTTAACAGAGAATTGCAACATTGTGAAAACGTATATTGGACCACGTCGCACCAGTGCACCCGTGGTTATCAACACATTTCGACTTCATTGAGATTTGGATTTGAGTCACATAAATGTGCACTCGAATTTAAGAAGGTAAGATTATTAAACATGTTCCAAAAGAGTCTAACGTGTTATTAACTTTGGGAAAGGCCGTGAAATTCACTAAACGGTCTTTCCGAATTCTAAGTCTTTTATGTAACCAATTATTGAGGGCCCCGCGATTGTGAATTGATTCATTGGTCGAGGCTCACCTCATGTTATTCAAAGATCAACTTAAGAGTGACTACCATTTCTATCCATCAATTATGCAACAGGAAATAAGTGTAATTACATGGATATTTATTTTAAATCAAAGCGAAAGCTTTCAACGTGGTTTGCAATCCAGAAATACGAATTGGACTGCCTATTCCAGATTTAAGCTGTCTTTTAGCATGTTTAAGGCCCAATGTAGGTACTGGTTCACTGGATTCAGAATTAACACAAATGTTTTAACTAAGCCTAGTTTATCACTGAAACCACAAAATGATTCCTAAAATCTACTAATTTTAGACAACAATACAAGTTGCATTTCGCTAGTTATGATTTCTACATCCTAGCAATATTTATTAAGAAAACGTATTTGAATACTAACTATTCTGTATGAGAAACCTAAACAGAGAAACAAAACAGCAGAATTTCCAGTTATACAAATCGATCCTTAAGTGGCAGCTTTACAAACAATCACAATGACTATAGATGAACCAAAACTAACATGACATTACCATTTAAACAACTAAAAAAAATTCATTTAATGATTCAATTACATAATTAATCTAAGCTAGAACGATTACTTCCGCTATTTAAGGAATTACAAAAATCTAATCGTACAATTTCAGAATCAGCAAAGATCTTTAAAATTTTGAACCATCTGAATTCAATTACTAATTGAAATTTAAGAGTAGTTGCCATTGCTTATCCAAATGAACGATATTTATAAGATGTTTGTTGCCTGTCACTTTATTTGCACGAACATGAAGGAAAATTACATGATGTGTACCTGGAATTTCAATGGTAAAATGCAGAGAAAGATTAGTAGCAGCTTGACAGCAAAAGAGGTACATGCTGGAGTATATGTACCACATACTCCTCCATTGAGCTAAAATCCATTTGTCAATCATCGAATGACTCTCTTTTGATCTCCTGTTGCCTGCTCTGGATATATTCCCATCCTGAGGTAATCTTTGACATCATAAAACCATGGCTCGCCATCCATTTCCTCCTCTATCATATTGCAATAAGCATGTTGATTCCGAATCTGAATATGTAACGGGTCAACATGAATCTTGTTCGGGTGATGCAACATTGATGCTAGAGTAGCCAAAGCATCGGCAACCTCACAATGCATTGCTGGGATATGTCTGAACTCCACTAATCTGAATCGGTTAATCAAATCCTACAAACATTGACGATATGGAATAAGCTTCAAATCCATTGTTTCCAATTCACCTTGAATCTGATTTACGAGAAGGTCCGAGTCTCCCAAGACCAAGACGTCATGGTCATCCATGTCCACTGCTAACTGTAACACCAAAATGCATGCTTCATATTCATCCATGTTGTCGGTACAATAGAAGCGTAGTTGAGATGTAACAGGATAATGATATCCTATTTCAGAAATAAGTACTGCTCCTATTCCAACTCCCTTTGCATTCGCAGCTCCGTCAAAGAAAAGTTTTCATCCTGGCTCCTTAGTCAATTCCAGTTCGTCTACATGCAGCACTTCTTCATCGGGAAAATACATCCTTACAGGTTCATATTCATTTTCAACAGGATTCTTAGCCAAGTGATATGCTAAGGCTTGAGCTTTCATAGCCGTCCTCGTCACATAGACGATAACGAACTTTGTAAGTAATATTTGCCATTTTGCTAACCTCCCTGTGGGCATAGGTTTCTGGAAAATATACTTCAATGGATCCAAGCGTGAAATGAGATAAGTAGTATAGGAAGACAGGTAATGCTTTAACTTCTGTGCTACCCAAGTTAGGGCACAACACGTCTTCTCAAGATGAGTGTACTAAACTTCATAGGCTGTAAACTTCTTACTGAGATAATAGATAGCTTGTTCGTTCCTTCCAGTGATGTCATGTTGCCCCATTACAAAGCCAAACGAATTATCCAAGACTATTAGATAAAGAATCAGTGGCCTCATTGTGTCCACTGCTGGCACATATATGATCTCCTTAATAGGTGCCCAACCTAGTGTCCATTGGATTTGGCTGGCAGTGAGAGTTCGGAAAAATGATGTCCATGATATGACTCCCTCGGGTAAGCTAACCCCTTTTATTCTTGTGCTAAATTCTTTCGTGCAAGTCTTCTCAGATAGATCATAACTTAAGAATGGGAATGGTGACATAGATGTCCAGTCATCCACATTTGTAGTAGCAAATTACACCCCACAAAAAATTCACCCCTGGCTCTGCAAACAGTGAGAGCCCGAAAGATATCCGCCACAATCATAGGAGCTAGAGTGCTTTTGTCTTGGGTGAGCAAGGTACTGACCACCCCTGCTACTCTTATATCAATATTTCCATCTTTTACTAGAAATATTACAACACCCCGAAATGCTGTCATAAAGGCCACCTACCAATGTTTATCCCATTTCTGCCGATTACCTCTACTGCACAGGCTGTTATCGGACTTGTCAAACCCGCCTATATAGCCATATCTCTCGTACAAGAAGTGCAGGCTACAAAAACCTTTTACAAAATCAGAGTTGTGGACCGTCCGAGGTATTTTTAATGAATCTAAGAACCGGTGTACAATGACGGCCCTGGGAGAAATCAAGTATTTGAATCTTAACGGGGCTTCACCATTTCCAATGTACCCAGCTATTTCTTCTAGTGTTGGGGTAAGCTCAAAGTCTGAGAAATGAAACACATTATGTGCTGGATTCCAAAAGGGGACCAGTGCTCTGATGATATCTTCCCAAGGCTGTATTTCTATTAAACCTGTAAGACCTTTGGGGTACTTTTTCACTTCCTTGTGACCCTCTTCACCTAAGTCATTCCACCATAATCGCAACTCGACAAGGATCTTGGTCATGATTAAAAATGGTACATTTTGTATTGTGCTCATCCTGCACATTTATTAATGTTAAAAAAAATTTCTTTCACTCACAACGATTTGACTATTTTCAAAATTAGACAAAGAGATCAGGTTTTTCGATTGCTGCCTTTCAACACTTTTGGGATGGAGATTTTAAGGATGCGTTCATTAATTAACAAAAACAAAATCCTAAAATGACCCTAAGGTGGTTGTTTATCCAAAATTACCCTTCTAGCATCTATTTTAGGAACACTCGGCTATTTTTGAAAATGTCCTCAACCAATTTATCTGTGATAAAAGATTAGTTTTGACACTTTTGGCTATTTATGCAAGGAGGGATTGGACCCAATGAGGGTTGCCTACGTATCTCACGCCCTGTGAGAATCAAACCGGCGTAGTTCGGGCAAACTATTTTTAGACCAACCCTTTTTTTATTTTTAACAAAATTAACTTATCCTAACTATTTTTGATAATTTTCCTCAAAATTTTGGGAGAGTTTCGACAGTATTTTGACATTTTGGGAGAGTTTCGACAGTATCTTTCCCTCAGTATTTACCAAGCCGGTCAACATGCGAGTTTGAAGCAGATGAATGCGTAAAACAAACAGGATACAATAGGATGGTCTTTTCATTTCAGGTTACCTATCCTAGATGGACCCAACCCTTGTGTTGAGTCCCCTAAGTCAGATGCAATATGATGCAAATAAGCGTTCCTACTAGGGATCCGGCATGAAGTTTTGTTATACTAGGCAAAACCTAGGTAGGTGTTCTAGACTGTGTACTCGAGCAGACAACTCGAGTCGAGGAGGGGCAACGTACCAGGCACCAAAAGGCCACCCGACTTAGTAACTTGTCCAACCTCTTTCTCATTTAAGGGTCTTTGACACTAACAAAATAGGGAGTCTCAACCAGTAAGCACATCCCCGAAGGTGAGAAGAGAAGGTTTCGACACAATTTATATTTACAGTTCAAATAATATTAAAGCGGTAAAAATCATCATTTTGCACATTAAGCATATATCATAAAAATATCAGATAATAAACAAAGCCAAATATAACAATTATAATAAGCTCAAATTTCTAACCCTAAACCAGCGGTTCTTGGTTATTAGTCCCCAGCAGAGTGGCCAGAGCTGTCGCACCTCCTTTTGGCGCTACCCGTGAGTGCGCAATGGAGTTTTCCCAATTAAAAGACAATCGAAATGAGATTTATTTAATTAATTCAGAGTTGCCACTTGGGAGATTTATGGTGTCCCAAGTCACCGGTTTAATCCCGAATCGAGGAAAAAATGACTCTGTTTAATAGTCTGCGCACCAGAAATCCGGATAAGGAATTCTGTTAACCCGGGAGAAGGTGTTAGGCATTCCCGAGTTTCATGGTTCTAGCACGGTCGCTCAACTGTCATATTTGGCTTATTTATCTGATTTATAACATGATGTAACTTATGTGCAAATTTTAACTTTCAACCACTTTTGATTATTATTATTATTATTATTATTATTATTATTATTATTATTATTATTATTATTATTATTATTATTATTATTATTATTATTATTATTTTAACAAAGAATTGCAATGTTGTGAAAACGTATCTTGGACCACGTCGCACTAGTGCACCCGTGGTTGTCGACACATTTCGACTTTGTTGAGATTTGGATTTGGGCCACATAAATGTGCATCCGAATTTAAAAAGGTAAGATTATTAAACACGTGCCTAAAGAGTCTAACATGTTATTAACTTTCGGAAAGACCGTGAAATTCACCAAACGGTCTTTCCTAATTCTAAGTTTTTTATGTAACCGATTATTGAGGGCCTCGCGATTGTGAATTTATTCATTGATCGAGGCTCATCTCATATTATTTAATGATAAACTTAAGAGTGACTACCATTTCTATCCATCAATTATGCAGCAGAAAATAAGTATAATTACACGGATATTGATTTTAAATCAAAGCGAAAGCTTTCAACGTGGTTTGAAATCTAGAAATATGAATTAGACTGCCTATTCCATATTTAAGCCATCTTTTAGCATGTTTAAGGCCCAATGTATGTACTGGTTTGCTGGATTCACAATTAACACAAATGTTTTGACTACCCCTAGTTTAGCATTGAAACCACAAAATGATTCCTAAAAACTATTAATTTTAGACAACAATACAAGTTGCATTTGGCTAGTTATGATTTCTTCATCCTAGCAATATTTATTAAGAAAATGTATTTGAATACTAACTATCCGGTATGCGATACCTAAACTTAGAAACAAAACAGCAGAATTTCCAGTTATACAAATCGATCCTTAAGTGGCAGCTTTACAAACAACCACAATGATTATAGATGAACCAAAACTAACACTAACATTACCATTTACACAACTAAAAAAAATTTATTTAAGGATTCAATTACAGAATTAATCTAAGCTAGCACTATTACTTCCTCTATTTAAGGAATTACAAAAATCTAATTGTACAATTTCAAAATCAGCAAAAATCTTTAAAATTCGAACCATCTGAATTCAATTACTAATTGAAATTTAAGAGCAGTTCCCATTGCTTATCCAAATGAACGAGATTTATAAGATGTTTTGTTTCCTGTCACTTTATTTGCATGAACATGAAGGAAAATTACATGATGTGTACCTGGAATTTCAATGGTAAAATGCAGAGAAATATTAGTAGCAGCTTGACAGCAAAAGAATAACAACAACCAGCAAATAAACCCAGAATTAGCTCGGACAGACTAGTTTTAACTTGAGAATACCCATCAAACACTTGAAAATGTCAACAGATCAATACTCATACCAAAAAACTTAGTTTAATTGGACCCAAGACTACTTGGAATTAGCTTAATACACCTATGAAATTCCAGTAGCTAGATATTGAACCGAAAGATGTGAATGAACTAACTAGAACTCGTGATTATTCTATAACACCCAATGGAACAACATCCTTTATATCCCTATCTATACTCTCAGTTGATAATTAGTGATCTCCAAATATTTTCATCTCACAATCACTGCCCTCTTTCAGATTCTCAATCTCTTAACTCTCTCTGTCTTTTTTTTCTTTATGCCCCTCCCTCTTAAGCTCTAAACTCTTTTCCTTTTATAGACTAAAACAGACCCTTAATTTATTCCAAGTTTTCACCTTTTCCAGCATGTTATCTTCCTTCCTGTGTGCCCTCTACTCCTTATTGTTGCCACCATGTGCTAGCTCTGATTTTCAACTAGTAAAGGCACTAAGCCAACCAAACAGTCTCCCTTTTCATTTGATAATTCAAAAGGACTGTCAGTCTTACTACCTTTTCAATTCTTAATTAAAACCCCCATGCCATTCTGATTTCTCCACTTCTAAAGGTATTAGACAGGGTGTATTCCCACTACTAATCCCCTGTTTTATCATTTTAATTCATTAGTATGGGCATGCTTTATCTAATTCCTTCAGACTTTTTAAGATGGTGTCCATGTGATTTCTGTCTCGTGACCTTAAAGGTACATTAAACAACATGTTTACTTAATGGTCCAACTAGTATCCCCTGCCAGATTAATCACTAGACCACATTCAACCTTTTGAATTCCAAATCACCCTCAAAAACTTATACTAGGGATACAGCTATAACCAATTCATTTTCCTAGATTCATCCACAAACAATTCAGAATTTAATTCGGCCGATGGTTCGGACCCAATTTAGACAGTATTAACAAAATTGTTGTCCACTGTTGTAACAAAACGAACATATACAACCAATCAACGATATTCATTTAATCAATTACGACATATACAATCGATAACGAATAATCGACAAACAAACTCGTGGTTCATTATTTATAGGCAGACTCAGGGGATCAAGAAATACGAACTAATTACTAGACGACCTTAAACGAACTAAACACGGGCTTTATTCTAATTAACAAAACAAACAGAAAGAAATAATTTAGACCCAATAAATGGTCAGATGGAGAAGAAGCAGACTAATTGAGGAAATTAAAAAAAAATAGAATACTAAGACTAAACGGATTACCAAACATTAAATTACAATGGGAAAGAAGAAATTACCTCATAAGAAACCAAGAATCGAAGTGGACCAAGGACTTATTTCAAACTTGAATCTTTTTGGGGCCAAGCGGACACTAATCAGGGTGTTCTCAGTTGAGAACACCTAGGCTAAGGTCCATTGGACCTCAATTACCTATCAAACCTAGCCGGCAACCTAACTTTTGATTTTTAGGGTTCATACGGTCACTTTGGGGCTCGGGTTTTTTTGCTTAGATTTGAGCTAAAGCACGACTGGTTTGGCTATGGGGGAAGTTAGGAGAGTGTATGGTATCGATTTGGGACTGATTGGTGTAATTTGGTTTTGGCTCGAATTTTCGATTGAAGATTCGAGGAGCTCCGGTTTGATTCGAGATAAATCGTTCTAGGGTTTGGAAAAAGGGGGTCTTGGAGGTTCCATGGTGTGAAAATGGTAGCATTTGGCCCACTGGAACCGCCTTGAGGTAATTTCCGGTGGCGTAGAGGCGGAGGCTTACAGGGACGGTCTTTAAGGGGTTAGAGACGAAATGCAGGGTTAGGGTCTCAGATTTTTGAGTTTGGTATATTGAAATGGGGAGATTAATGTGGTCCATTGGATCAATTATGATTGATGGCATGGATCGTTTCATTTAAATAAAGCGGCACCATTTGGTCTCGTTAAGAGACTGGGTCGACCCGGGTGAGATGGATCGAGTTGGACCGAAAGTTTAGGACCGCTGGATTAGTAGAGATAGACGGCTTAGATTGAATAACCTGAAACGACGTCCTTCAAGCTTGGACGGGAGCTGCATTGGATTAGGTGTAGGATTGGGCCTGGATTTGGTTAGGTTTGGCTTGGTCCAACACGTTTTTCTCTTTATTTTTCCATTCTTTTTTTTTCTAAAAATCCTAAAATAATTTAAAACAAATATCATATTACAAAAATCAAATTAAATTTTATGAAACAAATTTTTACTAACAAATAGCACACCTAGTTAACTATCAATTAAAATATAAATCACACAACTAGACCTTTAAATGCTAACTGTAAAATGCATTATTTTGTGACTTTATTTTTCTGGAAAACAAACTTAATTACTCTTAATAAAGCCTAAATGCAAATGCAACATATTTTTGTGTTTTATATTCATTTACACATAATCACGCACAGACAAAACAATAAATAATAACTAAAAATATCATGAAAATTCATAAAATTGCACACAATAAAACAAATAATTTTATTTTGATTTTGTAGGAGTAATTCATGTGAGGCAAAAATCACGTGCTCACAGCTGCCCCTGTTTGCCCGGAAACACGAAGAGTTTTCGCGCAAAGATAAGTGAGCGAATACGAGCGATTTTTTCCCGTTTGAGTACTTCGTGTGAAGCATTTTTTTGAAAATTTTGACCAAACCTGTGCTTCAAAGGTCACCTACATATCCCTGGCTAAAAGGGAATCAGGTCAATGTAGTTCGGGATGTTTTGGTAGTTGGGACTACCGTGGAACTGTGGTTTTACTATCACTGTTGCTGCTTACTAACCTCCTTATTACACCGTGTTAAGAGAAAACAAGAAGCTAGTCTAAACTAAGAATTACAAAATCTTATCTATCTTTAATTGGCTCCTATGTTGCCTTGAGCTTGCACCGTGTATTCTTCTGATGTTCCTTTACTTCCATCTTGACATTGTCGGCCTTTCTTGATTGCTGAACTTGAAATTATGTTGGGGATATTACTGTAATCCTTCATTTTACTTATTTCAACTTGAAATGTATTCCTCTGTTATATGGGTTCCCGACATCAATCTTCAAAACTTGAAAATGAACACCTCCGTTCTGTGGGCGGGCTCCCAAATTCTTCAATCTGAAAAATAACACCTCGGTTTTATGGGCGGGCTCCCGAATTCTTCAACTGAAAAGTAGCGCCTCTGTTCTATGGGCGGGCTCCCGAATTCTTCATCTGAAAAGTAACGCCTCTATTCTACGGGTGGGCTCCCGAATTCTCCTACTGAAAAGTAATGCCTCCATTCTACGTGCGGGCTCCCAAATCCTCAAACCAAAAAATAACACCTCCGTTCTACGGGCGGGCTCTCGAATTCTTCAATATGAAAAGAACGCCTCTGTTCTACGGGCAGGCTCCCGAATTCTTCAACTGAAAAGTAACGCCTCCATTTTACGAGCGGGCTCCCGAATTCTTCAACTGAATAACACCTTCTTTCTACGGGCGGGCTCCCAAATTCTTCAACTGAAAAGTAACGCCTCCGCTGTACGGTCGGGCTCCCGAATTCTTCAACTGAAAAGTAACTCCTCAATTCTATGGGCGGGCTCTCGAATATTCAAACTGAAAAATAACACCTCCGTTCTACGGGCGGGCTCCCGAATTCTTCAACTGACAAGTAACGCCTCCGTTTTACGGGAGGGCTCCCGAATTCTTGAACTAAAAAATAACGCCTCCGTTCTACGGTCGGGCTCCTAAATTCTTCAACTAGAAAATAACACCTCAATTGATGTTCTCGTTCCCTCGATAAAATTTTCAACAATGGCAAAAAAATTTCTTCCCGAGTCTTTGTGATCTTCTTCGTGGCATGCTTTTCTGTCGCGAATAACATTTCCATTTCCTACTTCAAATCAAAGAAAAAATTGTTAGTTTTAAAAACATGATGAGTGGTCGTACTACTTTTGCTGGGGATGGTTTCTCCCTTTTTCTTTTCCCTGCTCTACATTCCCGAACTTCGTTGAGGAACGATGTTATTTGCTGGGGATGACATTGCTGCTGGGGATGGTTTTTCCTTTTCTCCTTTCCCCACTTTGGTTGTTCGTCCCTCTTGGACTTTTGGTCATCAATCTGTCGAGAATGCTCCTTTTTCCGACGATCCTTATCCACAAATTTCTCAATTATTATTCTTCATTGTATTTTTCCTCATATTCCTTTTCTCCTTGGTATATCTTGCTTATATTTTTCTTTTCCCTATCTTGGCAATTGGTAGTAAGCTTTGAAAGATCTTTCGAAAACAAAAACAAAGAAATGAAAAAGTAGAGAAAAAGAAGATCTTTCTAAACCAACGCCAAGTAAAAGAAAAGAAAGAAACTTATCTGGGTGGTACAACTAATTCCAATGATCATGTCATGCATTCCGAATTAATCAACACAGTCTATTTGTGTGAATCAATCTTTTTGATGTCTTCACTTGCAGGGGTTAAACATGTGCCCAACTCTTTTACAAAAATGAGGACCATTTCCGCCATTCTTACCTTGTCGCCTCATAGTGCCCTTCGAGGGGTTTTCACTACTAAGACTCTCTCATTTCTCTCTGCTTCCGATGCCTTATAGTGCCTGTGAAGGTTTTCATCTATAAGACTCTCTCATTTTTCTTCTCTCATCTTGCGTCGCCTTATGGTGCATGTGAAGGTTATCACCGATAAGACTCTCTCATTTTATCTTCTCAGATGGGGATTGGAGTGCTGTCGGTAAGATTCTACCAAGAATTCTTATGATCATCAATTCTTTCCGCTCATGATCCTCATTCATTCAGGGACCAACATGTTATTATCGTCTTTCATTTGCCTATCTTGACATTTCTCGAGTACTGATCGGGAGGTCTTTTGGATATCAAAAAGGGTTTTATGTGGGGCTTTGAAAAAGATATGAATATTCAAAATAACTATGACGGGTGAACTATTACAACTCTTGGAATCAATAACTCTTTCCATGATTTAAAAAAAACAACATAACTTCTGCCCCAGTTTTCTTGCTTGGGGAAGGATTGACTTTTATTTACACTATGAACGAGCCGTGAGGTGCTTACGTATCCTCTTTTAGGAATCAGGTCGGACGTAGTTCACTTAACTCCTATGTATTTCTTGCGATCACTTTTTTGTTCTGTTATTTTTCTTTTTTTCTTTTTTTTCAATCATTCTTCATTTTCATTAATGATTCCAAAAGAGGGATATGAAACAATAATTAAGGATCAAAGGGGGGAAAGCAAAGGTTAAAAGCATTTGGATAGATGAAAGAATTGCCTCCATCATTTCATTATCCGATAAACACCAAGTACAAATAAACAAATGAACCAAAGATATAATCAAAGAAATTACACATAATATCTTTTGAACGCATCAGAATTGATACCCATGTCGGTGCATCTTCCTTCGAGATTTGTTAGACATAAAGCACCGTTGGACAATACTCTGGTCACAACATACGACCCTTTCAACTTCGGGGCGAATTTTCCTTTCGCTTCTGCCTGATGTGGCAAAATTCGCTTCAGCACCTATTGTCCCACTTCAAACTTCCTAGGACGCACATTTTTATTATACGCTCTTACCATTCTCTTTTGATACAATTGGACATGACATACTGCTGCCAATATCTTTTCATCAATTAAGCTCAACTGCTCCAATAGGGCTTTGACCCACTCATTATCGTCAATTTCAGATTCAGCGATAATTCGGAGGGATAGAATTTCAACTTCTGCTGGTATCACTGCTTCAGCTCCGTATACCAACAAATAAGGAGTTGCACCTAGTGATGTTCGAACAGTAATGCGATAACCCAACAATGCAAATGGTAGCTTTTTGTGTCATTCCCTCGATCCTTCTACCATCTTCCTCAATATCTTCTTTATATTTTTGTTGGCTGCCTCAACTGCTCCATTGGCCTTGGGACGATACGGTGTGGAGTTACGGTGTGTAATCTTAAACTGTTGACATACTTCTTTCATCAAACTACTGTTAAGATTGGAACCATTGTTCGTGATGATCACTTTTGGAATCCCAAATCTACAGATGATATGGGAATGCACAAAATATACCACCGCCTTCTTGGTCACCCATTTGAAAGTTTTAGCTTCAACCCATTTTGTGAAATAATCAATGGCCACCAGAATGAACCTATGACCATTGGAAGCTGCAGGCTCTATGGGTACAATAACATCCATACCCCAGGTGACAAATGGCCATGGTGTTGACATTGTATGCATGTCACGCCCCAAATCGAGGGACATGACCGGCGCCTGACCGGGTTGCCCCAGTCAAGCGGACCCTGGGTGCCTTTCATTCCCACGCGTTAACCCTGTGTTGATTGTTTCTCATTAACCAAATATTTTACCAATAATGACCGATTTCATAATGCATAAACATAACCATGTGATTGATTCACTAACAAGTTCATAATTTATATTTACAACGCCCCATACATATACATAGGCCACAATCCCACAGTTTACATGTCTACGGAGCCTCTAGGATACAAAAAGGGAAATACAATACTTGCCGGTAACAAGGCTCCGGCTATACCTTACAAAACCAAAATGAAATCTAAACCGAGTGGCATGAACCACACAAGTCCCCGAGGAAGAAAGGGGCTCACCAAAACGGGCAGTGGAAGGAGAAGGATACTACTGCCGATGAGCTGAAGTGCCTGCTACTGATCCACCTACAATCATGACACGAATGTAGCGCCCCCGGCAAAAGGGATGTCAGTACACTTGAATTGTACTGGTATGTATGGACAAACTTTGTCCCAAGTAAACTCAAGCCATTAAATTACATTAACAATTAATTAAGCCAGCCAACCATGTTTCCGCATTTTCCTCATTTCAAATAATTCTCACACAAAGCACTTTCTACGATCAACCAATTTAACAATAACCAATCAATCACGTAAAGCACAAGTAGTCAAACAAAGGGGCAATCGGTGCCCCACAGGTTGCAAACTCTCCTGCTGTCTCCTTTCACAATTTCACATTTTTGATTTTTGTATCAATTTTCAATAGCGATTTCGATCGCTTTCCATCCTTATTGCCCCTGACCACCCTTATTACCTCGGCCACCCTTATCACCCCAACCCACACCTTATTTCCCACGTTGCGGCGCGCAACACGACCCCGCCTTACAGTTGAAAACACAACAATTTCAAACAGCTACTACACACAATTTAAACAAGTTCAAATAAGCAACTTACACATTGGTTCATGTTCTCAATTTCTTCTCAAGCCAATATCAAAACCAAGTTACAAGTATTCCAAAATCGAAAATGCCCACATAATCATGTTCAACAATTTACCACAATTAAGGTGTTTCAAATTCCTTCCACAATAAGCCAAATATGCCATCACAATTGTTGTTCCCAACTCTTTACCAATCTCGATTACTTTTTTTTTTATCTTTCAATTCATATTTCATACCACACCACACGTATTTCAACATCAATCAAATGCTCAACAAGGAAATCAAAGAATTACGTAAAATTTCTCAATTTGACACATGCCAAAACAATTCGCACACATTTGGGCGATTTTACAAGAATCAAAATTAGCCATACATACCCGGTGATGAGTTTTCTTCCGTTAACTTCCTACTTTATGCTTACCCACGCTATCTTACTCTTGCCAACCTTGTTCTTGAAGACTCTTACTTCTACTCACTTCTTTTTACTAAAAATCAAGTTCAATAATCATGCATGAGTGTAAAAATTCTATTTTTAAAAGCTATTATATGCAAACCTCTCTTTACCCAATTAAAACTGAAAATCAAAGAAAATAGTTAGGTTTTTACCTTGAAAAGATTGGGGAAGTTGAATCCTTGCCCTAATATCCCTTGGAATTAAGATGGTTGGAACAATCTTTGAAGATGAAAGATTTCTCTCTCTAAAAACCCTCTCTTCTCTCTCTAATTTTGGTAAGATGACATGATAAAATGAATAAGAAGTGTGTTATATTAAAGAAGAGATCGGGTCAAAATGTTAAAAAAATCTGGGCCGGGGTCAATTATGCGGTGCACTATGCGACCGCAGAATCAACATGCGGTCCGCATAGTGACCGCAGAATTGCCCCAAATTTTACACAGGTTCTGTTAAGGAATGCGGCCAGAATGCGGTCCGCATGTTTGATCTACGGTCGCAAAATGCACCGCAGATTTGACATGCGATCGCATATCGACCGCACATTTGACACGATTTTTGGGAAACTCTCTGGAACGTTTTGCGGCAAGAATGCGGTCCGCATGTCAAGTTTGCGGTCGCATTCTTGACCGCATATTTGACATTTTTCGGAAAAATTAATTCTCTACATTTTTGAAACTTAAATCACTACCAAGGGTCCGAACCGCGGCGAGCTTGCTCGCCGCGATGAATTCTACGCATTCTTAACACATTATTCGGACCATGACACCACAGCTACTACTTTTTATGCACAAAATTTTTACGGGGCCTTACAATGCAATTCTGTCGGCAGAGAATGAATTAGATCCCCATGTATCTGACACTGATGGCATTTTCATACGAAATTGATGTAATCACGCTCCATGGTGAGACAATAATAGCCTGCTCACAGAATCTTCTTAGCCAATACATATCCACTCATATGGGGTCCACATACTCCAACATGTACCTATGTCATTACTGTCATGGCTTGACCAACATCTATACATCTCAATAAACCCAAATATGGCATTCTTTTGTATAGCACTCCTCCACTGAGGAAAAATCCATTTGACAATCATCGAATGGCTCTCTTTTGATCTCTAGTTGCCTACTTTGGGTATATTCCCATCCTGAGGTATTCTATTACATCAAAAACCATGGCTCTCCATCCATTTCTTCCTCTATCATATTGCAATTAGCATGTTGATCCAGAATCTGAATATGTAATGGGTCAATATGAATCTTCTCCAGGTGATGCAACATTGGTGCTAGAGTAGCCAAAGCATCAACAACCTCATTATGCATTCTTGGGATATGTCTGAACTCCACTAATTTGAATCGCTTAATCAAATCCTGCAAACATTGACGATATGGAATAAGCTTCAAATCCCTTGTTTCCCATTCATCTTGAATCTGATGTACCTGAAGGTCCGAGTCTCCCAAGACCTAGACGTCCTGGACATCCATGTCCACTCCCAACCGTAACCCCAAAATGCATGCTTCATATTCAGCCATGTTGTTGGTACAATAGAAGCGTAGTTGAGCTGTAACAGGATAATGATGTCCTGTTTTAGAAATAAGTACTACTCTTATTCCAACTCCCTTTGCATTCGCAGCTCCGTCAAAGAAAAGTTTACATCCTGGCTCCTTAGTCAGTTCCAGTTCGTCTACATGCAGTACTTCTTGATCGGGAAAATACGTCCTTAAAGGTTCATATTCATTATCAACAGGATTCTCAGCCAAGTGATTGGATAAGTCTTGAGCTATTATAGCCGTCCTCGTCACATAGATGATATCGAACTCTGTTAGTAATATTTGCCATTTTGCTAACCTCCCTGTGGGCATAGGTTTCTGGAAAATATACTTCAATGGATCCAAGCATGAAATGAGATAAGTAGTATAGGAAGACAGGTAATGCCTTAACTTTTGTGATACCCAAGTTAGGGCACAACACGTCTTCTCAAGATGAGTGTACTTAATTTCATAGGCTATGAACTTCTAATTGAGATAATAGATGGCTTGTTCCTTCCTTCCAGTGATGTTATGTTGCCCCAATACACAGCCAAACGAATTATCCTAGACTCGTAGATAAAGAATCAGAGGCCTCCCGAGTTCAGGTGGAACCAACACAGGTGGGTTTGACAAATACTCCTTTATCTTTTCAAAAGCCTCTTGGTATTCTTCAGTCTATTTGACTACAGCATCCTTCTTCAATATCCTGAAAATAGCTGAGCAATGAATCGGTTTGATGTAGTTCAATCTTCCCGGAAGACTCAATACTTCGGTCTTGTTCTTCAGTGCTAGCAATTCTTGGATGGATTTAATCTTTGATGGGTCCAACTCAATGCCTCGCCGACTGACAATGAATCCTAACATTTTTCCCGAGGGAACCCTGAATGCACATTTGTCCGGGTTGAGCTTAATGTCATACCTCCAAAGTCTTTGGAAAAACTTCCTCAAGTATGTTATGTGGTCCTCCTGCCGCTTGGACTTTATGATCACATCATCTACATATACCTTAATCTCTTTTTTCCCCAGCGTTCTTCAAACCGAACGGCATTACCCGGTAAAAATAAGTTCCCCATGGAGCGATGGAAGCTATCTTTTCTGCATCTTCTTCATCCATCAAGATCTGACGATACCCAGCAAAATAATCCATGGAAGACCCAATATCCCGCCCAGCATAATTGTCGATCAAAATATGAATATTGGGAAATAGAAAGTTATCTTTCGGACTTGCCCTGTTAAGATTGCGGTAGTAGACACATACCCAAATCTTTCCATCTTTTTTCAGTACTGGCACCGCATTAGCCAACCAATCGAGATATCTGGTGCCACGAATAACCTTTGCTTGCAGTTGTTTGGTTATTTCTTCTTTAATCTTCACACTCATATATGTTTTGAATTTCCTCAATTTCTACTTGACGGGAGGACATGCCGGGTCAGTGGGAAATTTGTGAACCACTAAACCGGTACTTAACCCTGTATGTTGTCATACGACCATGCAAAAACATATTTGAATTCTATGAGTGATTTAATTAGTTCATCCCTTATGTTTGATTCAATGTTAATGGTTATCTTAGTTTCTCTAACATCGTCATCATCCCCTAAATTGATAACTTCAGTGTCGCTCAAATTGGGCTTGGGTTTTTCCTCAAACTGGCTTAATTCTTTACTTATTTCTTCAAAAGCCTCATCCTCATTGTATTCCGCTTCATCATTATAATCGATTTCTTGCATAATTAATTCAGAATCCGATTGATCTTTTAGACTAGGTTGAAGATCCGTTGTGCATGCCATGTCATTAGAACCAGTGAAAAGAGAACTGTTCAGAAAGAAAAAAGAAGAAAAAATTAAAACAAAATATAAGAAAGGAAACTTTCACTCTTTATAAAAATACTGGATAACAGAGTTTCACACTTTCATTAAAGCAAAGTAAAATAGGAATTGGATTACAACTCTGGAGTAATCCAGAAAACAAAGCAAGAAAATCCAAAGCCTACTACCAAGATCCCCTCTAAGTAGGAAGATGAGTTGTTGTCCAGTTGTTGACATTGTCCCTAGGCCTCACAAACTACACGTCTGCCCTACTGGAACCTTCCCCTGCTTCTATCACATTGGTGTCTGCGAACAGCCTTTCAAAACCTCAATCCAGATCTCTATTCGACCCAATCAATGGTCCAAAAATAATTGGAGCCGGCAATGTTTTGGCACTTGCATTGACAAATGATCTGGAGAGACGCGGGATTGGCTTGGGAAGAATCCAAACCATCTTCTTCATCTTTCTAGCTTTTCTTATGTCAGCCACAATAGGTTTGAAGCCTATCACGAAAGTATCAATGTTACCAGGAAGAGATACTGGTTGTATAATACCTTAGAGTGAAGCACATAATCCCTTTCCAGGTAGAAACGCATTTCTCAACATTTCTGTGGCCACCATAACAGACGCGGTTGCCACCTTTGGCATAGGAACATGCTCACCCTCCAGAATCTTAGCAAATGATACTGTATGTACCACTTGGTATACCCATGGGCCCCTATCATCCTCAACCTCTTCAAATGGAGTAATAGTATTGCAAGCATTATCTTCTCCATGGACCACAATTTCCTAACGGTCCCATTACCATCTGATGAAGTGAAGATGGCACGGCCTTCACTCCATGAATCCATGGTCACCCCAGTAGAAGATTATAAGATACAGCAACATCCAATACTTGGAATTCCATCGTAAACTCTACTGGCCCAATGGTAAGTTCTAGTACAATGTCTCCAACAATATTCTTCCCACCCCCATCGAATCCACGCACACAAATGCTGTTTCTTGTGGATTCTTTCATTATCAATATTGAGTTTCTCCAAAGTGGATAAAGGGAAAATGTTTGCGCTAGACCCATTGTCAATTAATACCCGGGTTACCACCGAATCTTCGCACTTTATTGTGAGGTAAAATGCCATGTTATGTTCAGTTCCTACTAACGGTAACTCGTCATCTGAGAATGTTACCATGTTAACTTCAAAAATCTTGTTTGCAATCTTCTCAAGATGATTTACAGTGATCTTGTTAGGGACATGAGCCTCATTTAATATCTTTATCAATGCTTGGCGATGCTCATCCGAGTGGATTAATAATGACAACATTGAGATTTGGGCTGGAGTTTTCCTTAACTGCTCTACTACGGAGTAGTCCTGCATCTTCATTTGCTTTAGGAACTTTTCTGCTTCTTCTGCGGTTACAGGTTTCTTTGTCGTTGTTGGATTGGCTTTTCTTAGCTCTGCGGGAATAAAACACCTTCCCGAACGAGTCAACCCATGGGTTTCACACACTTCTTCTCTGACTTCCTTTCCCTTATATGTTACCACTAGTCGTTCATAGTTCCAAGGGATTGCTTTGGTATCGATGAATGGTAATTGAGTTACCTTCTTTATGATGACTGGCTCTGTGCGAGCCCCCTTCACAACCAAGATATGTTTGCTTGCAACCCCAGTACTACCATATTTTCTGGTTCTGGTTTCATTGCACTACTGTTTGATGCTTCCTTCTCCTTTAACACACACGGCTTGATTTGAGCCATTGTATTCCCATTGGTTACCCTCTCTTTTGCAACAGATTCACTAGACCGAATCATCATTACGGTCTGTGATGGTTTCTTTAGTTCACCTTCTTTGTGTATCAACTCAATCATATGGGCCTTATGGTAAGTTGGCAGCGGATTCTGGTTGATATTGGGTACCTTTAGTATTTGAACTTCAATCTTATTGGTGTCAATAAGATCTTGCACTACCCGTTTCAATTTCCAACATTTTTCGGTATCATGCCCGGGAGGTCCCGAACAATATTCCAAGTGTACCGAGTGGTCCATATTTTGGGATAAGGGATTTGGAAATCTGGGCTCAATAGGAATCAACAAACCTATCTGTTTTAATTTGTGGAACAAAGCAGTATAGGTTTCTCCTAATTTAGTGAATGTTCTCTCCTCTGAACTCTTTCATTCCTGAAAGCCTGATTCCCCAGGAAACCTAGCCCTGCGGGATTTCTATAGGCCATTCGTAGTGGGTAGGTGTTTTGTGTCACTGGGTAGGTATTATGTGGAGCTGGGTATGTATTATGTGGAGCTGGCGCGCCATTGCGGGCGCGCCGGAGGTTGGGTGTATACTTGTGCTTGATGGACTGAAAAATATTATTCTTGTGGTGGGTAATAGGATTATGGAGGATAATTTGGAATATGGGGGTAATTTGGGTGAGGGGGTATGGATTGGTAATGAGGGGAAGGATCTCTAGATCTGGACTAATTGCCAGCCTCTATCGTTGTGACATCCTTTTTTGTTTTTTTCCCGAGCGCACCTCCCGTGCCGCTCTGCATGGCCTGTGTTGTTGCCTTGATTGCTGAATAACTCCATATTTTATTGGTCTTGAGACCTTATCATGCCCCCCATTTTTACCACTTTGTTGAAGGATTTTCCCACTGAGGCCATCAAGTGACCGAAGTAGGTTGGCTCGAGAGTTTGTAGAAAGTAATCTACCATCTCCCCCTCTCTCATCAGAGGATCAACTCTAGCTGCCTGTTCACTCCAACAAAATCCAAATTCCCTGAAGCTCTCCTCTAGTTTCTTCTCAAGCTTCAATAATGTGAGACAGTCTGGCACTATCTCCGGGTTATATTAAAAGTGCCCGGCAAAATCCTGTGCCAAATCATCCCAAGTATACCACCTGTTTGGATCTTGCCTTGTATACTATTCTAAGGCAGACCCGCTCACTCTGTCAGAAATAAGCTATCAGTAGCTCTTCTTTTCCTCCCGCTCCCCTCATCTTGCTACAACATCCTTGCAGATGAGATATGGGATCACCATGCCCTTCGTACAGATCAAATTTGGGCATCTTGAACCCCGCTGGTAGATGTACGTCGGGGAAAGGGCATAAATCTTTATAAGACACACTGACCTGATTTCCCATCCTGTGCATGCTCCTGAAGGACTGCTCCAAGCTTTTAACTTTTCGCATTATCTCATCCTACTTTGGGTTCTTGGCCGTCTTTTAGGTCGGGACATCAAAGGGAGGAGTATAGATGGGTGGTTCAGGTACCCTGAACGTGGGTTCAAGGGGGGTAATATTGAGTGTCGTGAACCTGAAATAATGGCTCACTTGATGATCTGTGCAATGGAGCTGGGGGAGGTGCCACAAAGATAGGGACATTTGGTGGAGGAGGGTTTTGACTGGGTGGTGGAGCTTGGGGGTCATAAGCGTCCCTTCCCTGGTAGTAATGATGGACTGGGAAGCTTGTTGAGGGACCGGGAGGAAGGTATTATGGGGTATGTCCTGGAGGGAGGGTAGGAGTAGAGGGTGCCTCGGGACCATTTCGTGCTTTGGCCAGCGCCAACTGCATTTCTTTCATCTCAAACTGCATTGTTTCCATTTTTTCTAAGGCCTCTTTGAGCATTTTGCTCATCGCCTTTTCTAACTCAATGTTGTGGTCTGACCCAGTCATACTTTCAGGTATAGGCCCCTTTGATCTTGTCTAATATCTGTGCGATGCCAGTACACTTGTAACAACTAACTGGAAATTGTGATTGGAAAAACAACAAACTTGTTAGTGTTAGAATTTCAATAGATATAGTAAACGCACATTAGGGATGCAATGTATTTATGCAGTGAACCATTTCTATAATGCTTTTTCTCAGACCGCATGCGTCATCCCGACTTATCATTTTCAAGTGTTTCTATGCCCCTCAATTATTTCCCTCACTCTTTTTTTTATATATTTACTTTCCCCTTTTTACTATAAACAGTGGTCGAATCTTATGTAGACTGCCTACGTATCATGTCCCTGCATGAATCAGATACAGCGTAGTTCGTGTTGACAGAGTTGTGACAAAAACTTTGGGATTTTTTATAACAAAACTCATTTGATTAAAAACATGAGTCAAGACGTTGTGAATTCCACAAGAAGCTATGAATAAGAAAGTACAATTACTCTAAAAGATACCAAACTTGAACAACATGACTTTAAAACTTAGACTCTCAAAAATGTCAAAAGTAGAACATTCAAAACATCATCCTAATTGTCACGACCCCAAATCCGGTCGTGATGGTGTCCAGCACACTGCTAGTCCAGCACGGCCAATCAACAATAACCATGGAGCCACAAGCTCAATTTATCCGATTTAAGCATAACAATGTTAGATATATTAAAAACAGGGAACCAAGTCCCAACACGTGCCAACTCCCATAGACCGAAGGGTCAAGAGTCATAAGCCTCTACAGAGTATACAAAGTGTAAATAGGGAATATAACTGTGCACAACTGTGGGATGGTCAGAACAAAATATAGACAAACTGGAGAATCAGGTCCTGCGAACGCTGGCAGCTACCTCGATTGTCCATAAGCACTCCCGAACCGTAATAGAATCAGCCCTGCTATGATGTACCTGGATCTGCACACAAGGTGCAGGGAGTCGGGTGTGAGTACTTCCAACTCAGCAGTAATAAAAGTAAATAATGTTGAAGGGAAGAAAACCACGATAGGCACTATCTCATGCTACACAATACAGAACTATCTTTTTATCCCTTTCTAGCATATGTGAGTAGATTATTTAGAAATCTCGATTTTTAGCTACTTTCTTTCATGATAATATACCAATACCTGGATACAATCTCAAGCAGTGCAAGTCCGCACTCAAATCAGCCCCTCGGGCTCAACACTCCTTATCAATTTACACCAGGAGATCCGGTCAATAAGGCAACTAATGCATGTGTGCCAGTAATGTATGAGTGCTAAATGTTATGCCACGTAGTACACGTAAACCAATGTATGTATGCCATGCAATGCATATGACCGCTACGGCGCGTAGCCCGATCCAATTTGGGTACCCGTGCTCACTGTGGGGGTTCAGACTCCGGAGGGGCTCCTACACCCCAAGCACAATATTAATATCACACCTGCTGCGGCGCGCAGCCCGATCCGTATACCACTGCGGCGTGCAGTCCGATCCATGCATGTGTATGAATATGCTCACATAAAATGTCATGCCCTAACATATGGCCCTCGGCCCCAATCAGTCTAACAAATAATCAAGAAAGCCCTACGGCAACAATATCATATTAGCTCACAGCTAAAAATGTTATTAAGACATTGTTCAAGTTTTTCATAACCTTATAAAAATGCTGAATAGCAAAATACCATTTAAAACCTTAAATTTAGAATAAAATATGCACGGTGTTATCAAGACAATGATACCAATCCCCGAAGGAACCAAATAATCGGCACGAAGCCCAAGCATGATAATTAGTCCAATTCATTTCAACAATTAGGTGTTATTATTTATTACGCGGGACGGACCAAGTCACAATCCCCAATGGTGCTCTACCTCACGCCCGTTATCCGGCGTGCAAGTCACCTCGACACAACACTAAGATGTGCAAGTCCGGGGTTTACTAACCCTCAGGACATCATTTACATGTATTACCCACCTCGAACCGACGAAAACTCATGCCCTCGACGCCTTAGCTCCTCGAACCGGCATCCACGCACGTCAAAACTAGCACAAATATATCAAAATAGGCTAATGGAACATAACACAATCGAAAGAAATCGAAAACTATCAAAAATCACGAAATTTGCAAAACCCGAGCCCCAGGCCCACATCTCAAAAAATTTCGAAACTCATATTTCCAGAACCCTCGTCTCGCCACAAGTCCGTACATATAAAATTTATCAAAATCGGAGTTCGATTGGCCTTTCAAAACCCAAATTTTTGTTTTCAATATCTAGGCCACAATCCTTCACAATTTCTACCCAAATTCATGAAGATTGATGTTAATTCTACCATAAAATGAAGTTTTTGAGTCAAGAAACTTACCTCCGATGAATACCCGATGATTTCCCAGCGTTTTCTCGTGATTTCTTCTCTCTAGGGCTCAAAATTATGTTTTTTGGTATATGAACCCGTGAACCCTCTGTTCTGCAATTTAACTCACTGCCTGAACATTTAACCCTACGCAATCGTAGCACTTGGCTCGCTATCGCGATGCATAAATCCTGGGCTGTCAACTTTTCCTCTACGCGATCGCGTAAACCTGAACGCGATCGCAGTGACCCACTTAGCGACCCTACGCGATCGCATCAACACCCGCGATCGCGATGCACAACCAGTCGACCTTACGCGATCGCATCTCTCTTCCCGCGATCGCGAAGAACAATTTTTCGGCCTCACTCCGATACACTACGCGATCGCAGACTCAACCTTGCGATCGCAGAGCTTCCCAGCTTTGCCCTACGCGATCGTAGAGCTCAACATCCTCCTCTTACGCGATCTCATACATAGCTTCGCGATCGCGAAGCACAAAAATTGTCTGCATTTATTGCAGCAGAAACAGCAGTGCCTTTGGCACAAATTGGTCCGTTTGGACCCCCGAATTCATCCCGAGGCTCCCGGACCCCAACGAAAACCACCAACATACTCCAAAACACGACACGAACTTGTTCCAATCATAAAAACATCATCCTAAACATCAAAATCACCATTTCCACACGGATTCAAGCATAAGTTTCTTCAAAACTTTCAAAACTAACATTCAATCCAAAACCCGATCAAACGACGTCCGAATGACCTGAAAATTTGCAGACATATCCAAAATCACATAACGAAGCTACAGAAATTGTCGGAATTCCATTCCGACCCCCGGATCAAAATCTCACCTACCGTTCGGATTTCGCCAAAATTCAACCTTCGCCAATTCAAGCCTAAAACTACACCGGACCTCCAAATTCAATTTCGATTGCTCTCCTAAGTCATAAATGATCCCCCGAGACTAGTCGAATTATCTGAATTCGATTCCGAGCACTCTAACTCGATAGTCAACTCTAGGTTGACTTTCCATATTCAAACTTCCTTCGAACATGCTATTTGCTTCATTTTCCATTCAATTCACTCCTAACTCACCCGATAGGTTCTAACACCGATATAGAAGCATAAGATATGTTAATGCAAGGTAACGGGGTGGAAATTCCCGTAACGACGGGCCGGGTCGTTACACTAATGCTCTAAAAATTTTCGGGGTTCGCGAGGCATCGTTCGGCCTTGTCGCGGACCTGGGTGTGAGATCTTTGTGCAATCCTTTTAACTCTTTCATGATTTGGTGAACGTAATCCATAACTGAGGCAAAGAGGGTAGTACGGGGCATTTGCTCACACGCTAGGCACTTCATGGTGATATAATGCCCAATCTCTTCAATTCTATCTCTGACCCTATCCCTTTTCTGAGCCGTTGTCCTATCTGATGATTCTTTGTCCCCAACATCCGAGTGTTGCTGGTGAATTGGTCCAGGAGCCTATCCACTTGTTTTTCCATCCGCGCCACTAGCTTGTAGCAACAGTCTATATCTGTCCTGGCATCTTGGGCTTGTTTGAAAACCCCGCTCCCTGAGAGTAGTGTTTGCTTCCATTAGGTCAGTGATGATTTCTGCATAATCTCTTTCTATTCGTTGTAGATGAAGTGCTTGTTGGTGTGCTTCCCTCCTCCATCTGGTCCGAGTCCTTGCTATCTTGGCTTCAGATTCTTCCAAATCCCTCCGGACATCAGCGATTTGATTTTCCAACCCTTTTATTAATCGTTCATCTGATTGAGTCCTTGGGTGTCTATCGGCATCCATTCTCATCTACCGGATTTGAGCTTTTAAGAATTCATTTTCCTGGGCCAATTTCTTTTTGTCTCCTTCGTTGGCGGCATCTTGCATACTCTTTCCAAATTGCAGGTCTTTGACCTGTTGTTCCATTTTGCCAATTTTTGCTCTGTAACATTCTTCCTTTGCTAACCAATCCCACTATTCCTGCGATGACTCAGCAAAATCTTTGAGGTGGGGCCTTTTAGCCGGTCTCCCGTATGATGTGTTGCCTCTGAACCAAGCATGATAACCAAAAGCGACTTCCCCTTTTGCTTTGTTTGGTACACAAGTGTTTTCCGTCAAACATTGACAATTACCTCAGATCCGATGAACCTCCTTTTCAGGGAATTGACCGTCAGCACTAATCTCCATTACTTGGCTACTTAGGTCTTTATCTTTCGGTACTACTTGATACCTTCCGAGCTGCCTCAAAACCCGATATGGTATGGGGCCTGGTTTCTGGCATATATATGATCTCCTTAACATGTTCCCAACCTAGTGTCCACTGGATTTGGCTGGCAGTGAGAGTTCGAAATAATGATGTCCATGATATGACTCCCTCGGGTAAGCTAACCCCTTTTATTCTTGTGTTGAATTCTTCCGTGCAAGTCTTTTCAGATAGATCATAACTTAAGAATGGGAAATGGTGACATAGATGTTCAGTCATCCACATTTGTAGTAGCAAATTACACCCCTCAAAAAAATTTCCTCCGGCTCTGCAAACAGTGAGAGCCCGAAAGATATCCGCCACAATCATAGGCGCTAGAGTGCTTTTATCTTGGGTGAGCAAGGTACTGACCACCCCTGCTACTCTTATATCAATATTCCCATCTTTTACTGGAAATATTACAACACCCATAAATGCTGTCATAAAGGCCACCCGCCTATGTTCATCCCATTTCTGTCGATTACCTCTACTGCACAGCCTAATATCTGACTTGTCGAACCCGCCTATGTGGCCATATCTCTTGTACAAGAAATGCAGGTTGCAGAAACTTTTTACAAGATCAGAGTTGTGGATCGTCTGAGGTATTTTTAATGAATCTATGAACCGGTGTACAGTGACGGCCCTGGGAGCAATCATGTTTTTAAATCTTAACGGGGTTTCACCATTTCCAATGTACCCGTCTATTTCTTCCAGCATTGGGGTAAGCTCGAAGTCTAAGAAATGAAACACATTATGTGCTGGATCCCAAAAGGGGACCAGTGCTCTGATGATATCTCCCCGAGGTTGTATGTCTAGTAAACATGTAAGACCTTTTAGGTACTTCTTCACTTCCTTGCGACCCTCTTCACCTAAGTCATTCCACCATAATTGTAACTTGACGTGAATCTTGGTCATGATTGAAAATGGTACATTTTGTATTGTGCTCATCCTGCACATTTATTAATGTTAAAAAGAAATTATTTTGACTGACAACGATTTGACTATTTTCAAAATTAAACAAAGAGATCAAGTTTTCTGATCGCGGCCTTTCAACACTTTCGAGATGAAGATTTTAAGGCTGCGTTTGTTAATTAACAAAAAATCCTAAAATGACCCTAAGGTGGTTGTTTATATAAAATTAGCCTTCCGGCGTCTATTTTGGGAACACTCGGCTATTTTTGAAAACGGCCTCAACCAATTTATCTATCATAAAAGATTAGTTTTGACACTTTTGGCTATTTATGCAAAGAAGGGATTGGACCCGATGAGGGTTGCCTACGTATCTCACGCCCTGTGAGAATAAAACTGGCGTAGTTCGGGTAAAGACCAACCCTTTTTTTATTTTTAACAAAATTAACTTATCCCAACTATTTTTGATAATTTTCCTCAAAAGTTTTGGAGGGTTTCGACAGTATTAGGACATTGTTTTCCTCAAAAATCAACAATTGCTTATTTTTCTATTTTCTTTCCCTCAGTATTTACCAATTTGCTCGACATGCGAGGTTGAAGCAGATGAATACATAAAACAAACAGGATGCAATAGGGTGGTCTTTTCATTTCAGGTTGCCTGTCCTAAACAGACCCAGCCCTTGTGTTGAGTCCCCTAAGTCAGATGTAATAAGATGCAGATACGCGTTACTAATAGGGATCTTGCATGAAGTTTTGTTATACTAGGCAAAACCTAGGTAGGTGTTCTAGACTGTGTACCTAAGCGGACAACTCGAGTCGAGGAGGGGCAACGTACCAGGCACCAAAAGGCAACCCGACTTAGTAACTTGTCCAACCTTTTTCTTATTTCAGGGTCTTTGACACTAACAAAATAGGGAGTCTCAACCAGTAAGCACATCCCCGAAGGTAAGAATAGAAGGTTTCGGCACAGTTTATATTTACAGTTCAAATAATATTAAAGCGGTAAAAATCATCATTTTGCACATTAAGCATATATCATAATAATATCAGATAATAAACAAAGCCAAATATAACAATTATAATAAGCTCGAATTTCTAACCCTGGACCAGCGGTTCCGGGTTTTTATTCCCCGGTGGAGTCACCAGAGCTGTCACACCTCCTTTTGGCGCTACCCGCGAGGGCGCAAGGGAGTTTTCCCAATTAATGGACAATCAAAATGGGATTTATTTAATTAATTCAGAGTCGCCACTTGGAAAATTTATGGTGTCCCGAGTCACCGGTTTAATCCCGAATCGAGGAAAAGAATGACTCTGTCTAATAGTCTCCGCACCAGAAATCCGGATAAGGAATTCTATTAACCCGGGAGAAGGTGTTAGGCATTCCCGAGTTTCGTGATTCTAGCACGGTCGTTCAACTGTCATATTTGGCTTATTTATCTGACTTATAACATAATGGAACATATGTGCAAATTTTAACTTTCAACCACTTTTATTATTATTATTATTATTATTATTATTATTATTATTATTATTATTATTATTATTATTATTATTATTATTATTATTATTATTAGTATTTTAACAAAAAATTGCAACGTTGTGAAAATGTAACTCGGACCACGTCGCACCAGTGCACCCGTGGTTGTCGACACATTTCGACTTCGTTGAGATTTGGATTTGGGTCACATAAATGTGCACCCGAATTTAAGAAGGTAAGATTATTAAACACATGCCTAAAGAGTCTAAAGTATTATTAACTTTGGGAAAGATCGTGAAATTCACTAAACAGTCTTTCCGAATTCTAAGTCTTTTATGTAACCGATTATTAAGGGCCCCGCGATTGTGAATTGATTCATTGATCGAGGCTCATTTCATGTTATTTAAAGATCAACTTAAGAGTGACTATTATTTTTATCCATCAATTATGCAACAGGAAATAAGTGTAATTACACGGATATTGATTTTAAATCAAAGCGGAAGCTTTCAACGTGGTTTGCAATCCAGAAATACGAATTGGACTGCCTATTCCAGATTTAAGCAGTCTTTTAGCATGTTTAAGGCCCAATGTAAGTATTGGTTTGCTGGATTCAGAATTAACATAAATGTTTTAACTATGCCTAGTTTAGCATTGAAACCACAAAATAATTCCTAAAATCTACTAATTTTAGGCAACAATACAAGTTGCATTTCGCTAGTTATGATTTCTACATCCTAGAAATATTTATTAAGAAAACGTATTTGAATACTAACTATCCCGTATGAGATACCTAAACTTAGAAACAAAACAACAGAATTTCCAGTTATACAAATCAATCCTTAAGTGGCAGCTTTACAAACAATCACAATGACTATAGATGAACCAAAACTAACACTGACATTACCATTTACACAACTAAAAGAAAGTTATTTAATGATTCAATTACAGAATTAATCTAAGCTAGCACTATTACTTCCGCTATTTAAGGAATTACAAAAATCTAATCATAGAATTTTAGAATCAGCAAAGATCTTTAAAAATTCGAACCATCTGAATTCAATTACTAATTGAAATTTAAGAGCAGTTGCCATTGCTTATCCAAATGAACGAGATTTATAAGATGTTTTGTTGCCTCTCACTTTGTTTCCACGAACATGAAGGAAAATTACATGATGTGTACCTGAAATTTCAATGGTAAAATGCAGAGAAAGATTAGTAGCAGCTTGACAGCAAAACAACAGCAACAACTAGCAAATAAACCCCAGAATTAGCTCGGACGGGCTAGATTTAACATGAGAATACCCAGCAAACACTTGAAAATGTCAACAGACCAATACTCATACCAAAAAACTTAGTTTAATTGGACCCAAGACGACTTGGAATTAGCCTAATACACCTATGAAGTTCCAGTAGCTAGATATTGAACCAAAAGATGTGAATGAACTAACTAGAACTCGTGATTATTCTACAACACCCAATGGAACAACATCCTTAATATCCCTATCTATACTCTCAGTTGATAATTATTGATCTCCAAATCTTTTCCTCTCACAATCACTGCCCTCTTTCAGATTCTCAATCTCTTAACTCTCTCTGTCTTTTTTTCTCTATGCCCCTCCCCCTTAAGCTCTAAACTCTTTTCCTTTTATAGACTAAAATTGACCCTTAATTTATTCCAAGTTTTCACTTTTTCTAGCCTGTTATCTTCCTTCCCGTGTGTCCTCTACCCCTTATTATTACCAACATGTGCTAGCTCTGATTTTCCACTAGTAAAGGCACTAAGCCAACCAATTGGTCTCCCTTTTCATTTGTTAATTCAAAAGGACTATCAGACTTACTGCCTTTTCAATTCTTAATTAAAACCCCCATGCCATTCTAATTTCTCCACTTCTAAAGGTATTAGACAGGATGTATTCCCACTATTAATCCCCTGTTTTATCATTTTAATTTATTAGTATGGGCATGCTTTATCTAATTCCTTCTGACTTTTTAAGATGGTGTCCATGTGATTTCTGTCTCGTGACCTTAAAGGTACATTAAACAACATATTAACTTAATGGTCCAACAAGTATCCCCTGCCAGATTAATCACTAGACCACTTTCAACCTTTTAAATTCCAAATCACCCTCGAAAACTTATACTAGGGATATAGCTATAACCAATTCATTTTCATAGATTCAACCATAAACAATTCATAATTTAATTCGAGCGATGGTTAAGACCCAATTTAGACAGTATTAACAATATTGTTGTCCACTATTCTAACAAAACGAACATATACAACCAATCGACGACATTCGTTTAATCAATTACGACACATATAATTGATAACGAATAATTGACAAACAAACTCGTGGTTCGTTGTTTATAGGAAGAATCAGGGGATCAAGAAATACGAAATAATTACTAGACGACCTTAAACGAACTAAATACGGGATTTATTCTAATTAATAAAACAAATAGAAAGAAACAATTTAGACCCAATAAATTGTCAGATGGAGAAGAAGCACACTAATTAACAAAATAAAAAAATAAAAATACTATACTAAATGCATTATCAAACATTAAAATACAATGGGAAAGAAGAAAATTACCTCAAAAGAAACCAAGAATCGAAATGGACCAAGGACTTATTTCAAACTTGAATTTTTTGGGGCCAAGCGGACATTAATCAGGGTGTTCTCAGTTGAGAACACCTAGGATAAGGTTCATTGGACCTCAATTACCTATCGAACCTAGCCGGCAACCCAACTTTGGATTTTTAGGGTTCATACGGTCACTTTGGGGCTCAGGGTTTTCTGGTTAGATTCAAGCTAAACCATGAATGGTTTGGTTATGGGGGAGGTTAGGAGAGTGTATGGTATCGACTTGGGACTGATTGGTGTAAGTTGGTTTTGGCTCGAATCTTCGATTGAAGATTCGAGGAGCTTCGGTTTGATTCGAGATAAATCGTGCTAGGGGTTGGAAAGAGGGGGTCTTGGAGGTGCCATGGTGTGAAAATGGTGGCATTTGGCCCACCGGAACCGCCGTGAGGCAATTTTCGGAGGAGGAGAGGCGGTGGGTTACAGGGACAGTCTCTAAGAGGTTAGAGACAAATGCAAGGGTTAGGGTCTCGGATTTTTGAGTTTGGTATATTGAAATGGGGAGATTAATGTGGTCCATTGGATTAATGATGATTGACGGGCTGTATCGTTTCATTTAAATGAAACGGCACCATTTGGTCTCGTTAAGAGACTAGGTCGACCCGGGTTGAGATGGACCGGGTTGGACCGGAAGTTCAGGACCGCTGAATCAGTAGGGATAGACGACTTAGATTGACTAACCTTAAACGACGTCATTCGAGCTTGGATGGGAGCTGTATTGGATTGGGTGTGGGATTGGGCCTGGATTTGGTTGGGTTTGGGCTGGTCCAACATGTTTTTCTCTTTATTTTTCCATTCTTTTTATTTCTTTTTTTTTTCTAAAAATCCTAATATAATTTAAAAACAAATATCATATTACAAAAACAAAATTAACTTTTATTAAAAAAATTAACACCTAGTTAACTATCAATTAAAATATAAATCACACAACTAGACCTGTAAATGCTAACTGTAAAATGCATTATTTTGTGACTTTTTTTTTCTGGAAAAAAAAACTTAGTTACTCTTAATAAAACTTAAATGTAAATGCAATATATTTTTGTGTTTTATATTAATTTACACATAATCATGCACAGACAAAACTTTAAATAATAACTAAAAATATCATAAAAATTCATAACATTGCGCACAATAAAATAAATAATTTTGTTTTGCTTTTATTGGAGTAATTCATGTGAGGCAAAAATCACGTGCTCACAACTCCCATTTGGCTAATTACCTTTCAAAGGTCCATAGTAACTCCCTTTTTTCTTGTAACACATAAGAGCAACCATCATAACTGGAGCAACTTCCTCACTTCATAACCCAAAAAATAAAGTGCCCTCCAGGCATAATTTCTCAAATTAATATTATTAACACAATCCCAATACTTGGTCTAAATCTTTAGTCAATAAAGTGACTACATGCCACGCTTATACAATCTTCCCGTGGGACATGCTCCCACAATCCCTCGAAATGAATGACGGGTCCATACATCTAAACCATCGGTCGCACCATGCTAAAAAGCAATCAAGAAATCCTTAACCAGGATACAAAGCCTTTTTCACCAAACATCAATCTCGGGTGACGCTGAAGCCTATACCAATTTACTCTAATCATTCAACATTTTCCTTGCTCATCTAATCCCGTGACATCCTTGCCAGCCCAAGTTGCAACCCTGATCCTTACTTCGAATTTCCATGCTACTCACTACACTCAATGTGCCAATATATGATAGAACACGATTTTCATCATAACCCTGAAACCGTTAATATTTTAACATTGTATCATATAAAAGCTTTGCACTTAACTCACTTAAGGAGAACCATAGCAACACACAGGTTAATTCCCATAACCATAGAATACGCAAATCTGCAAGTAGTGGCCCAAGCCACCATAACCTTTTACAAAATGTGCTTTCGCATAACAAGCTATAAATAACAATAGAAGGCTTCTGAATAACATCAATTTCGGTGCCCGACAAGCCTCACACGTACCGCTACAAATCATACACACAACATGATCATGATGAATAAACTGATCACAAATCCCAACATGCCCAAATTCAACTATGGCTAATCAATCCCTTACCTTCCAATTTATCCTGGAGTGCTTTGGAAATAATACAGACTCTCTTCAACATATAACATAGTCCATCTACACTCATCCCGAGTGACCTTGAATCACGAGACCATGTTGCCTCAACTCCTACGAACCATTTTGTACTTCCCAATTGCTACATCACAAGCCAACCATCACGAAACATTTTGTGCCACTTCTCAAAAGCTGCTTTCCAATCTTGATTCTTAATTGTACTTATAGGATCATTAAGCACCATACTTTACCTCTTTTGAATCTATTAGGACCTTTACTGAGAGTCACCCGCTCTGACTTGGTCCCGAATATACTCAGCTCCATAAATCTCATAGCACATGAATACCCTATCAATGGGCACCCGGTGAAATCACTTCCTCCGAAACCTGTATCTATACAAGGTACAAATCCTGAACCTTCTTCCAATTTTGGACATGAGCCAATAAGGCCAACCAGAGCATGCCTCCAACAATTTATTTGCTCAAATTACCACTTATGGCCTTTTTCTGTAGCTGAGATAACCCACCAAGATATTAATAACTGAAAACCTCGCAAGTAGCTAACCATGAAACCCAAATCATAAGCGGTGAGACTCTCCCACTTAGCTTGAAGCCATTATTACCAAAACTTTGGAGTTCATCATTATTCTTAATATTTTATTGACATAACCTCGTGCAATCAATCGCTAGCCTTCTCGATATCTTACCGTAAAACCCCAATTAATACTCTAAATTATTAACACCATTCACTGAAAAATTACCTTTGCTGCAAATCTAGAGAACTCTTCACAGAAGCCTCGCCAACCACGCGACTGCTAACCTGCTCACAGGAATACCCCACCTGTACAAATAACTTCCCGACATCTTCCAACGATGTTGCATGGGGTACAATCACTATGACATTAATAACCCATCCTGAGTCCGAGCTCACCCTTCAGCTGCCCGAGTCCATTCACCCCTCGTGGACATCCATTACTTGTGCGACAACATCCTTTTACTTCAAAGTCATGCTACATCGTTCTTCACTTCAAGAAGCTCCTTTTCATTATATCCAATCTCCTACCACATAACAACACCATACTTCAAATTAATCTACAGACTTCCATTGCCTGTCGCTAAAATCCCAGATCCTTTCAAACTATCCTTAGGCGCGTATTCATCCTACTATTAGGCCCTATACATCCCCGCCACTCTCCCACTTTGGGCAAAACTCACTCCTTTAATCAACTGTTTGGCATGCGCTCCCCAAGCCTGGCCTTTTAGAAGTTTAAAACTCCGCCTGATGCTTCCCATATGTCCTTCTCACCTTTTGTTGCTCAGTCGAGGTCTTAATAAAATTTACCTTCACAGTACTTGAATTCCACAATTTGCCACAAACTTCAAACTTTACCGAAGGTCATCTTTCTCGAGTCGACACATTAGAAATTCTAGTTAGATCCAAAACCACCGCACCCATGCGACACTTGATAGTTGCAGCTCCGATACTATTTCACAATATCATTCCCCAAGGGTGAATCATAGAAGATCATAACACGGATGAAATTAATACGTACAATTAAGACAAAAACACCCTAATAAAGAAGGTAACTCCTTCACACTTGCAATTACCATGTTTCATTACTTCCACTAGTCCACATCTAACGATTCTTAGTTCGATTGACTTTTCCCTGCCAGGAATAAAATACTGAATCCCTTTGATTAAACACGAGTAAACCTCTCTTCAATTCATTCACTACCCCGACACTTGGGCAAACATCTTACCATTACAACAACATTGCGGAGTAATCACTCGTAAGCATCATGGCAACCTGTGCCTAGCCTCAAGGCTCTTAGAAGTTCTGTTACTGAGCTGAAACAATGAAATTCCTCACGTAATATTACTATAATAGTCCAATCAACTATACTGGGAGAATCACCCCGCACCATATTTGTAGTGCGATTACAATCCTTCAATTTTCGATTTATAACATGCGCTCACGTCATGTAAGATTGAGTGGAAAAGAATCAAGGCGTAAGCCTCAAAGGAATCGAACTGCACAATAAGGAAATCAAGAAAGGAAGTACTCCTAACAGTCCTGCAGCCTCCCAAGGATAAGTACAGACATCTCTGTACCGATCCGCGAGACTATACTAGACTTGCTCATGACTCATGAGACCGATGAGAACCTAGTGCTCTGATCCATGTAGTCATGACCCAAAATCCACTAAGGGTCGTGGCGGCGCCGGACACCTCTGTCAGACTAGACAACTAAATTTCAACTAATTCCTCTTTTATTACTTTTGAAAAATTTAAGGTTTTTCCTTCAATTTTACATAAATAAAGATCACTTCTTGAATTTAAATTTAAATAATAATAGTTATTACAGAGTTTGCTGAAACCATCCTAGAAAACCGGTGTCACAAGTGCATGAGCAATTACTGCTAAGGATATAAAATACAACACAACATCCGTCCGGAATACAATGGATAGAAAGGAAATACAATTACTAGGAAAGGACTTTAAAAGCTACGGGCCGCCTTGCATAGTGCAACTCACCTAGTCCCCAAATTGTCCGTGCTGCTGCACCCAGTAGCCCACTAAAGTAACATATACATGTGCAACAAAAATACACAAAAGTATAGTATGAGTACATAATCAACGTGTACTCGGTGAGTATCCCGCCTAATCCTGAAGGGGTAGAGACGAGATGGTCAACTCTAACACTTTCTAGTAGTCCAATAATGATTCGCCTGTAATATATATATATATACTAATATGTGGATTTATTCTATAAACATGATTTTCAGTTCAAATAGCAAGAAACAATTATACAATTAAATCCTTTATAGTAAATTTTCCAAAATTCCTTTTTAAACAAGATCCAAATATTCCTAAGCCATAGAGAGGCAATAATAACTAAATTAAGTTCCAAGTAGCGATACAAGCATGCGCAAATCATACCGTAGTGACAACCCGATCCAACATAAATAAATGTGCACTTGCCAAGGGTCGACGACACGCCTATAAATGCATATATTAATTTGCCGAGGCGTTCGACGCATTCCAAAATAAACACACAGACAGACAATCAATCAAGAAGTCAACGTGGAGCAAATATCCAAGAAAGGTCAATTCTTTTTAATAATTTGAGAAAACTAAGCTTAAGTCTTTTTAGAAATCCATTTACTAATTTAATACGGTTTAAGCAACTCAAGCCATCAATGGGTTCACAATTAATCTAAGTATAACATGCTTTTGGGTCCTAGACTACCGGATATTAGCATAATAGTAGCTACGCACAGACTCTCATCACCTCGTGCATACGTAGCCCCCCACAAATAGGAGCACATAACCATTTTTAACTGACATATGGGGTAAATTCCCCCTCACAAGATTAGAAAGGAGACTCACCTCGCTCTGAAGACTCATAATCGGCATTATACATTCTTCTGAAGGCTTGAACCAACGCACAATGCACCAAAACTAGCCATTGATCATACAAATCCATTAATATATGCTCAACTATACTTTACAACGCAATTTATAACAATTCCTAACCCCGAACAAAATGTTGACCAAAATGCCCTCGAGCCCACGTGCCCGGAAATTAAAATTTCTCGAAGATAAAGGTTACCCATGACCTTAGGAGCTAAAATATATAATTTTCTCTTAATTCCATAAAAATCGTGGCTAAATTCCAAGAATATGAATTTTTATGTTTTCCACCAAAACCCCAATTTATATACTAATTTCCATGCCTAAATCCATGTATAAGCCTTGTATTTAACTCAACGCTAGCATAAGTTACTTACCTCATGACAAGTGATGAAAATGGCGTCTCCAAGCTGCCCCCCCCCGTCGACTCCAATGGAAGAAAAAATTGTGTTGAAATGAGCTCATCCCCAAACTTAAAACATTACACTAGCCCAGCCGCTTCCGCTTCTGTAGAAATATAACCGCTTTAGCGGAAAAACAAGCTGCTTCTGCAGTTGCCACTAATCCTCCCATTTTTGCTTCTGCGATCCGCCCTCTACATATGTGGTCCCGCTTCTGCAGATATTTGACCGCATCTACGGTCCTCTCCAACATGCCCTCTTCCGCTTCTGCGATGCCCTTTTCGCAGATGCGGCCCCGCTTCTGCGAAATTTAGACAACATTTGCGGTCCTCAAGCTTTGGACAAAAAACCGCATCAGCGGCTCCCCGTTCACTTCAGCAGTGCTGCTTCTGCGATCCACCAACCGCAAAAGCAAAAATACGAGCAACCATATGCCTTCAGCTCTCTTCCAAATTCCAATTTCGATCCGCTAACCACCTCGAATCCACCCGAGTATCCCCGGACCACAACCAATCATACCAACATGTCCCAAAACACATTACGGACTTGCTCAAGGCCTCAAGCCACATCAAACAATGCTAAAAGCATGAATTACACCCTGATTCAAGCTTTATGAACTTTGAACTTTCCAATTTCTATTTATGATATTTAAACCTATCAAATCATGTCCGATTGACCTTAAATTTTGCACACAAGCCATATTTGACATTACTAACCTACTCCAACTTCCAAAATTGGATTCTGATATCGATATCAAAAAGTCAACTTCTGGTTAAACTCCTCAAAAACCTTCAAATTTCTATCTTTAGCCAAATGGCTTCAAAATGGACTACGGACCTCCGAATTCACTTCCGATCGTACTCCCAACTCCAGAATCACCATACAGAGCTACTCCTGATCTCAAAATTCCAAACGGACATCGATAACACTAAAATGCACTTCAAACCATGCTTATGAAATTCCTTCTAAAATGCTAACTTCCATAATAGGCGCCAAAATACTCCCGGGTTATCCAAAACCTACACCGGGCATACCTCCAATTCTGAAATAATCATACAAACCTGTTAGAACCTTCAGATAACGATTCCAAGGTCGTTTACTCAAATTCCAATCCTAGTTCATTCTTTCAACTTTAAGCTCCCAAAATAAGAATTCTCTTCTCAAATCAACTCTAAACTTCCCGAAATTCAATTCCGGCCAAGTGTACAAGTCATAATACCTAAAATGAAGCTATCCATACCCTCCGACTGCTAATGGCATGCTGGGACTCAAAAAAACCGGTCGGGTCATTACACAAAAGCATGCTATACTCTAACAAGATCTAAAACTCATTTTTCTTTAGTTATAAAAAAAAATTTGTTCTTCCTTCAATAATTGCCCCATGTTGGCTTGTTGACTAAATTTCTCTATGTGTTTATTTTGGAATGGGCTGAACACCTTGGCAGATTAAATAGATGCATCTATTGGCGCGTCGTCGACCCTCGGCAAGTGCACATTTCATTTCTGTTGGAATGGGTCGTCGCCTCGGCATGATTTGCGCATGATTTATATATCGTTGCCTAAAAATTTTATACGTTATTGTTGCCTTTCATGGCTTGAGATAAATTGATAAAATAAAGAAAAGTAAACCTTGAAAATCCCTTATTATTTATTGAAGGTGTATTACCTATTTTCCAGCTTTGTGAGTTAGAATTGCTATATAAAATCCCTTATTTCCTCACACATTTAGTATATTATTATTGGACCACTAGTAAGTGTCAAAGTTGACCATCTAGTCTCTACTTCTTCGAGATTAGACATGATACTTTCTGAGTGCACATTGATTACGTACTCATACTACACTTCTGTACATTTTTGTTGCACATGTATAAGTAACTCTAGTGGCCTATTGGGTGTAGCATCGCGGATGATTATGGGACTAGGTGAACTCCATTATTAGAGGTGACCTGCAACTAGTGTAGTTCCTTTCAGCATATTGTATTTATTCCATGTCCATTGTATTTCAAATAGATGTTGTATTTTATTTTCCTTATTAGTAGATGCTCATGCACTTGTGACACCGAGTTCTGGGATGGTTTTAGAAAGATTTGTACTAGTGATCTTTTTATTTATGAAATATGGAAGGAAAAACCCCAGACTTCAAAGGTCTAAAAAGAGAATTTAATTTATAATTTAGTCAGCTTGCCTGACAGCGGTGTCTAGCGTCCCTACAACACTTACTGGATTTTAGATCGTGACAACATGGTATCAGAGCACTAGGTTCCTAGGGTCTTACGAGTCATGAGCAAGTCTACTAGAGTCTCGCGGATTGGTAAAGAGACATCTTTACTTATCCTCAGGATGTTGTGTGGCTATTTGAAGTACTTCCCTTCTCGATTCCTTATCGTGCAATTTGATTTCATGTAAGACTTATGCCTTTGTTTCGTTCCTACTCAATCTTATGCGACGCGAAATGCTTATTATAAATCAAAAAAATTAAAGAACCATAATGGTATTACAGATGTGATACGGGATATTTCTCCTGGTATAGTTGATTGGATTATTATCGTCATATTATAGAAGGACCTTTGATGGTTTCAGCCCAGTAGCGGTACTTATGAGGACTCTGGGCTAGGCAAAAGTTTCCTCGATGCTTACGAATAATTTTTCCACAGAATTGTTATAATGGTAGGATGTTTTGCCCACGTGTTGGGGTAGTGAATGACTTCAATAGAGGTTTACTCGGTGTATAATCAAGGGATTCAGTGGTTTATTCCCGGCATGAGGAAAGGCAATCGAACTAAGGATGGTCAGATGTGGACTGGTGGAAGTAATAAGACTTGGTAATTTCAAGCGTGGTGGAGTTTTTTTCCATATCAGGGTGCTGTTGTTCTAATTGAACGTAATAAGTTTCGGTGTTATGATCTTCTACAATTTGCCTTTTGGACGAGATATTGTGAAATAGTATTGGAGATAAAACTATCAGATATCGCAGGGTGCGGTAGTTTAGGATTGAATTAGTATTTCAAATATTGACGGTTCGAGAAAGATGACCTGTCAGAAAAGTTAGTAGAAAATTGTGGATTCAAGTTCTATGAAGGTAAATTTTATTAAGGCAATGACTGAGCAGCAAAATATGAGAAAGACATGTGGGAAGTGTCCGGCAGATTTTTAAACTTCTAAAAGGCTGGGCTTAGGAAGCGCAGGCCGAGCAGTTGGTTAAAGAATTGAGTTTTCCCAAAGTAGGGAGAGTGGCGGAATTGTGTAGGGGCTTGGTAATAAGATAACTATGCACCTTAGGGATTGTTTGGAATGATTTGAGAGTATTGGTGCTTGGCTATTTGGGGTCTACAGATCTAATTTGAAGTAGGGATTATGGTGCGATAGGAGATTTAATATGACGGAAATGAGTCGCTTAAATAAAGAAGGATGCAATATGACTTTGAATTGGAAATATGTTGTCGCACATTTAAATAATGTCCACTAGGGGTAAATAGACTTGTACAGCTGGGGAGTAAGTTTAGACTTAGGAAAGGTCATTGATGTCGAAGTGATTGTACCCTATGCATCGGCGTTGGGAGATGCCAGGGAGAGCTCCTATAGGTGGGTTACCCAAGTGAGCAGGTTAGTAGTCATGTGGTTGGTGAGGCTTCTACAAAGAATTTTATCAGTTATGTGGCAAAGAGATCGGTCGTGCGAATGTAGTGGGTGAATCAGAGTATAAAAGAATGAGGTTTTGCAAAAAAAAAAAATTGAGAACTTTGACGGTTGATTGCGCAAGGTTATGTCAATAAGAGATAAACAGAATTAGTGAATTCCAGACTTGTAAAATTATGGCTTCAAGCTAAGTGGGAGAGTCCCACCGCTTATGATGGTGTTGCAGAGTTAACTACTTGCGGGGCTTCTGGTTATTAGCATGTTGATGGGCTATTTCAGCTATGGTAAAAGACCATAAGTGGTAATCTAAGAAAAGGAATTATTAAAGGTAGGCTATCATTGGCCTTATTGACCCATGTTCAGACTTGGGGAAAGATTCAGGATTTTGCTTTGTATAGATGCAGATTCCAAGGGAAGTGATTTGGAGGGTTCTTTGCCAATGGGGCATCCATATGCTAGAAGATTTATGGAATTGATTATATTCGGGGCCAAGTTAGGACGAGTGGCTCTCAACAACCGTCCTAGTGAAATTCAAAAGATAAAGTGTGGTACCTAATGATTTTGAGCCTATAAGTACGATTAAGAATCAAGCTTTGTAGCAACTTATGAGAAGGATGATTTCGAGCCTATAAGTACGATTAAGAATCAAGCTTTGTAGCAGCTTATGAGAAGGTGCCCAGAATGTTCTATGATATTTTAACTTGCGGTGTAGCATCTGAGATATATGAAATGGTTTGTGGGATTTGAGGCAACATAGTCTCGTAGTTCAAGGTCCCTCGGAATAAGTGCAGATGGAGTATGCTATGTATTGAATGGAGTTGGCATTATCTCTAAGGAAATCAAGGACAAATTGGAAGAAGATAGATTGGTGAACCATAATTGAGTTGGCATATTGGCGATAGAGATCAGCTCTTTCAACGTGATTAAGTTAAGCAAGTGATCTGTGGCGGTGCGTATGATGCTTGTCAGCCGCTGTAATTAATATTATTCTGAAGCATTCTACTGTTATGGCTAGTCATATGGAAGCAGATTCTAGAAGGGCCATGGTGACTTAGACCACTACTTAGATGTTTGCATATTCTACGGTTATGAGTATTCGCCTGTGTGTTGCTATGATTCTCCTAAAGTGGGTTCATTGAAAAGTTTTGATGTGATAAAGTATTAATCTATTAGCAATTTTGTAATTATGATGAAGAATCGTGTCCTACCATGGTCATGTCAGGAGCAGCGAGTAATATGGAATTTGAAAAGAGAATCAAGTTGTAGCTTTGTGTGGAGAAAGATGTCACAAGCTCAGATGAGCAGGAAATGAGTTTCAATATTGAAATTAAAATGGTATTGTCTTCAGCGTCACCCAAGATTGGGATATTGTAAAAAGGGCTTGTATCATGGTTAATAATTCTTGAACGCTTTTCAGTGTTGGTGCGGCCGGTGGGTTGGAGGTAAGACCTTGTTATTTGTTATGGTAGGTTGTGGGAGTGTGTCTTACAATGAGATTGTATAAATAATTTGTATGGATTTAAATGTGAATTTGGGCTCTATGTCGGGCCAGTTGTGTTAATTTTAGTAATGTGCTCCTTATGGAGTATGTTGGGGTGTTATTTCGTTGTCAGATATTCCATGTAGAGATACATTGCATTGTGAGAGTTGTGAGATGGCTTGAGAAATTGCTTATGTGTTGAGGATCCGTGTAGAAATGATGTATTATGAGCAAGGTGGCTCTTGAGATTCAGATTGTATATCGCACCTCAGTTGTGCTTGAGTTTTGTAGCTTATGAAGCTATATGTTCACTCGGGGATGTTATTATGCACTTAGCATACTTATGACCGATATTTGGTATTTTTTTATAATGAGCAAATTTAGCTTGATGTGTAATCTCCTTATGCGAGATATATGTTATTTGGATCGGGTTGCATGCTGCAATAGTCCGATGTTGAGTATGGTTTACCATATGCTATTTTTGCATGTCCTACTTCTTATCTGTATTAGTTTGGGAGTTAGGTAAATCCTTCCAGAGTTCGTTTTCCTTTTGTATCATGTTCGAATTGGTGTCCTATTGGCACATGGTAGCATCATATGAGACTTTGTCTAGGGTGGCTAATTGCCTGAGCAGTTGTATCGGATGAGACGAGATCCCTTGATCTAGGATTCTGTGCAATCCAGTTGTATGAAGTATGTTATGGAGTTAAGACCATTATTGGGTTCAGAATGAGGTGAAGGTTTTTGTCTGGAGTATAGACTTAACGATTTGTTGACTCGGTAGTTGATTATGAATTTCTGCACACCCCTTCCGTCATGGCGGTATTGTATAGGTTGGAGTAAGACCTGTGTATGTCATGGGGTACAGCTGGAGTATCAAGTTAGTAGGATTTAGACTAAGTTGATAAGAAAAAGTTTATTATGGTCCAGTGAGAAAAGTGATTCTTGGTATGAATTCAACAAAGTTATGCAGCTATGTTTGAGCAAGGTGTGGTGATTAATATGGTGACCTTATGGTGGAAACATGCCGGGTATGAAGTTTCAGATGTTGGAATTGGGCTTTAAGGTGTATATGCTTGAATAAAAGAGAATATCATCAGAATGGATCGAGCTAATGTGCTCAACTGAGCTGTGGTAGCACGGGAAGATGCATGAGAAGTTAAACAACAATATCAAACCACTCCAATGCAGTTCTCAGCACGTTCGAGGACGAACGTATTTTTAAGTGGGAGAGAATGTAACAATCCGACCGGTTGTTTTGAGCCCTAGCGCATCGTTCAACAGTCGAAGGCTATGAATAGATTCATTTCAGGTATTATTACTTGTACGCATGATCGGAATTAAGTTCTGGGAAGTTCAGAGTCGATTTGGAAAGAGAATTCTCATTTCGGAAGCTTAAAGTTGAAAAAATGAACTAAGATTGGAATTTTGAGTAACGATCTTGAAATCGGGATCTGAAGGTTCCAGCAAGTTCCTATGATGATTTTGGGACTTGGGCGTATGCCCAGTTCGGGTTTTGGATAGCCCGGGAGAGTTTTGGCGTCTATTCTGGAAGTTAGCAATTTAACAGAAATTTCATAAGTTTGTCTTGAAGTGCATTTCAGCGTTATCGATGTTCGTTTGGGATTCCGAGATTGTGAATAGCTTCGTATGGTGATTCTGGAGTTGGGGGCACAATCAGAAGTGCATTCGGAGGTCCGTAGGTCATTTTGGAGCCATTTAGCTAAAGATAAAAATTTGGAGGTTTTTGAGAAGTTTGACCGGAAGCGAACTTTTTGATATCAGGGTCGGAATCTGATTCCGAAAGCTTGAGTAGGCCAGTAATGTAAATATAATTTGTGTGCAAAATATGAGGTCACTCGTATGTGATTTGATAGGTTTAAACATCGAAACTAGAAGTTTGAAATTTTGAAGTTAATAAAGCTTGAATCGGGGTGTAATTCATGGTTTTAGCATTGTTTAATTTAATTTGAGGCCTCGAGTAAGTCCATAATATGTTTTGGGATTAGTTGGTAAGTTTGGTTGAGGTCCCGGGGGCATCACGTGGATTCCAGGTGGTTAGCGAATTAAAAATATGATTTTTGGATTGGTGAAGGAATCTGGTTGCTGGTATTTTTGCTTCTTCGGTGGGTTGACCGCAAAAGCGACACTGCAGAAGCAGGAGGGGAGCCGCAGAAGCATTTTTGGTCAAAGGCTTGAGGATATGCGGTCAAGGTTCCACAAAAGCGGGACCGCATCTGCAGAGAAATGGTCGCAGAAGCGGAATAGAGTATCTTGGAGGGGACCGCAAATGCGGTCAAGTTTCCGCAGAAGCGGGACCGCATATGCAGGTGGCAGGTCGCAGAAGAGAGAAAAGGATGGCTCAGGGAAGACCACAGATGCGGCATTTTAACTGCACATGTGAAACCGCATAAGCGGCTAAGGAATCGCAGGTGCAAAAATAGCTGAGGCGGTGAGATCTTTTAAGTTCGGGGTTGAGTTCATTTCAACCCCATTTTTCTTCCATTGGTGTCGATGAGGAGCAAAATTGAGGTGCCATTTTCGTCACTTGTCATGAGGTAAGTAATTTATGCTAGCTTTGGTTAAATACAAGGTTTATTTATGGATTTACACTTGAAAAAATTGTAGAAAAGTGAGGTTTTGGTGGAAAACCTAGAAAATTATATTTTGGGAATTAGCCACGATGCTGGGTAGCAAAATTTAGAGAAAATCATATATTTGAGTTCGTGAATTTATGGGTAAAGTTTATCTTCGAAAAATTTCGGAATTCGGGTACGTGGGCCTGAGGGCATTCCGGTTAACTTTTCGATCGGAGTTAGAAATTGCTATAAATTAGATTGTAATGAATAATTGAGCATATATTTATGGATTTGCGTAACCGTTGGCTAGTTTTGGAGCGTGGTGCATCAGTGAGTGTTCGGAAGGGCATGGAATGCCAGATTGGATCTTCGGAGCGAGGTGAGTCTCCTTTCTAACCTTGTAAGAGGGAATTGTCCCCATAGGTGAGTTAATTGATTATGTGCTCCTATTTGTGAGGGGCTACATACGCACGAGGTGATGAGAGTCCGTGTAGCTACTATTACGTTATTGTCCGGGTAGTCTAGGACCCAAAAGCATGCTATAATTTGAATATTTGTAATCTTATGAACAACTGAATTGCTCAAACCACATCAAAATAGTAAATGAATTCTAACAAGATCTAAACATCATTTTTCTTAATTTGTAAAATGAGAATTTGTTTTTCCTTGAATAATTGCCCCATATTGGCTTCTTGACTGAATGTCTCTATGTGTTTATTTTGGAATGGGCCGAATGCATTGGCAGATTAAATAAATGCATCTATAGGCACGTCGTCGACCCTCGGCAAGTGCACATTTCATTTCTATTGGAGCGGGCTATCGCCTCAGCATGATTTGTGCATGATTTATATATTGTTGCCTGAGAATTTTATACGTTGATGTTGCCTTTCATGGCGTGAGATAAATTGATAAAATAAAGAAAAGTAAACCTTGAAAATCCCTTATTATTTGTTGAAGGTGTATTACCTATTTTCCAGCTTTGTGAGTTAGAACTGCTATATAAAATCCCTGATTTTCTTATACATTTAGTATATTATTATTGGACCACTAGTAAGTGTCAAAGCTTACCATCTCGTCTCTACTTCTTCGAGATTAGACCGGATACTTTCTAAGTACACGTTCATTACGTACTTATACTACACTTCTGTGCATTTTTATTGCACAAGTATAAGTAACTCTAGTGGCCTTTTGGGTGTAGCATCACGGATGATTCTGGGACTAGGTATTTATTCCCTGTCCACTATATTTCAAAAAGATGTTGTATTTTATTTTCCTTATTAGTAGATGCTCATGCACTTGTGACTTCGGGTTCTGGGATGATTTTCGAAAGATTTGTACTAATTATTTATTATTTAATTTGAATTGAAGTAATGATCTTTTTATTTATGAAAAATGGAAGGAAAAGACCCTAGACTTCAAAGGTATTAAAAAGAGAATTTAATTGATAATTTAGTTGGCCTGACAGCGGTGTCCAATACCCCCACGATCCTTGGTGAATTATGGATCGTGACACCCTTAATGATAGAAATTGTATAGCCAAAGTTTCGTTATTTGTTTGATGTCCATTTATGCAAACTGACTATTCAAACAAATATTCTTCAAGAAGAAAAAAGAAATAGTTCTTTTTTTTAAATATTGAGCGATTTTGTGATGTTTCTTTCTACAACATGCATGTGTACTTTATTATATATGTAAGTAAACTTTTATTTGCTTTTGTAAACTCTTTTTTATTATTTAGATAAACATAGACGTGTACCCTATATATTATATTTATTTTAAAGAATTTCGTTTTATTCAAATATACAATATTTCAAAGAACTATACTTATAGGATTTTAAATGTGAATGAGTTTTATAGATATATAGTAGTAGTTTTTTTTTTTTTGCTAGAGGCGAAGTAGTATTTACATAATTAGAAAAATAACAAAAGTTCCTAACATAATTGCATTTGATCATTAACCGAATTAAGTATGATCACATGATTAAAAAAAGATAAATTTTATTTTTAATTTAAATTCGAATTTTAGAACTAAATCCTAAATTCAAAATATATATATATATATATATATATATATATATATATATATATATATATATATATATATATATATATATATATATATATATATATATTTATATATATATATATATATATATATATATATATATATCTTGTATAGAGATATAGATATTCATATCGAAATTTTTGTCTCTTCATTTGACGAGTTACAGCAAACTATATATATATATATATATATATATATATATATATATATATATATATATATATATATATATATATATATATATATATATATATATATATATTACTTATTTAAAGTTTTTTTCAAAATTTTATGCAATTTTATCTATTTAATAATATTTTTTATAATTATATTATTTTATCAATATTTTACAACTTTTCGAATCTCACTTGAAAATGCATTTTTAAATAGAACCAGTTTTTCAATTAAGAATGGAAAGGTTTCTAGTGTTTTGTTGCAAAATATATTGTAAAAAAAAAGAAATTCAAATATGTTGTAAAACTTATAACCAAACACAATTTCATCTTCATTTCAAATCTTAGCGAAATTTCAAATATAAAATTTTTGTTTTGGAATTTATGTCTACGCCTACTTAATTTCTGGACTTTGTGTCCTAAACAATTTAAATAGAAAAACAGATTCAATACACATTACCTAATTTTCAAATAAAAGCCCTCTAGAATAGCTACCTGGTCCATGATGGCCCTTTTGCGGGAGAAATTTAAAAATAGCCAGATTTACGATTGGTCATTCAAAAATAGGCCAATTTCAAAGGTAATCGAAATTTAGCTACTTTTTATGTAAAGATAAATCTGAGTAAAAATATTTTTAAAAATCCAAAAATACTTCAGTATATTATGCAGCATAAGTATACTTGAACTCCAGCATATTATACTGGAGTTCCAGGATAGTATGATGGAACTCCAGAATAATATGATGGAGTTCCAGCATAAATACACTAGAACTCCAGCATAATATACTGGAGTTCCACCAAGTATATTCTCCAGTATAAGATATTGGATTTTAGAGCACCAGTGCCCCAATCTCCAATATATTATACTGGAGACAACAAAGTATACTGGTCCAACATAATATGCTGGAGCTCATACACAAGTGCACCGACCTCCGGTATATTATGCTGGATCAGTCTCGATTATAATAAAATGGTGGCTACTTTTTATTGACTTGGTAAATGCTGACTATTTTTAATTGACCAATCCAAATATTGACTATACCGTGCTATTTTTACCCCTTATGCATACAAGTTGGGTCACGTCTGAGATAGCCCAACTAAGCACCAGTCCAATTGGATTTCGTGGTTAATGAACCCAATTGAGTTGTAATCTCTATCTTATTTTTGGGAAACTTACACATATGTCCCAAATAGATTATGTCCCAAATAGATCTCAACTTATCAACCTCTAGCCAATAATCATAGACTTACCGAAACTACCAATAAAAATTAAAAACCAAATAATAGGGTTCTTTCTATAAAAGAATCACATGAAAAATTACCTTCCATAATTTTAAGTATGATTAGCAACATTAGATAGAAGACGGAAAGGAAATTTCATAGACGTGGTAGCAAATAAGGTGACGAAATACACAAATCTATACAATATTCCAAAAATCTAAACCAAAAAGGAACTTTTTCAATGGGTATAGTTCAAATTCATTGAAAATATAGAGATAAGTCAATATACAAAATTTGAGGAAGATTTGAGGTGATTTGGACTGGTTTTGTATTTGAATTCATAACTAAATAGAGTTCAAAAAAGTCTTCTGCGACATTGTTTCAAATATGTATCACGCATGTATCTCACACATATATATACACGGATATACATGTGATACATAATTGATACAAATATGATACATATGTGATACACAAATGATACACAGTGTGATCCACATATTATTTTTTTATGTTCAACTTTTATTTCGAATTTTCAATTCAAACCACCTCAAAACTTCACCAAATCATTCCAAAGCTGAGATTCAAGCTCATTAAGTTATTCCCAATATATTCTAATAACAACCATGATGATAGGATATAATTACATATTTTAGTCGCTTATTACACTCGAGTTTACTGCACTTTAACTGAGTTTGAGCTTTAATCGCTAGTGTTTTGCACTAATTATATGTTTTATGCCTTGTAGGTGTGATTCTGAGCTATATAGATGTTATGGAATGAATTTAATTGATTTGAAGCTTTGAAGTTTGAGTAAATGCTCAAGGAATTAAGCCGGGATCGTGTTCGGGGGTCAAATTTGATAGTTGAGAACAAACGAAGACTCGATAAGGCATATTGCACATTGTCTAGTAAACTGGACATAACTTTTTGCTCAGAACACTACACTGATTTGGCTCCATAATATATGGTTGGAAATCTAACTCAATGGGATACAACTTTCATTTTTTGAGGTTTCACATATTCCAAACGGAACATGGTGAAATACTATGGTTTCACCGCGACCGCGGCAGAATCGCGGTAGAAGATAGTTGCGGACAATTGAAGAATTAGAGGGCATGTTAGGCCGCGGTTCCACCGTGACCGCGGCCAACCCGGGGCCATCCAGGCCTAAAACTTGTCCTTTTTCACGTAGGAGAAGGTATAAGTATTTGGGCCCGACCCTATTTGGTATATATATATATATATATATATATATGGAAAAAGGTATTTTTGAGGAGGGGACATATTTTGGACACAAATTCAACCTAAGGAGGCAAGAACACATTGGGAGCAAGGCGAAAAATTCTTCTACCAGTTTTTTCTTCCTCTTCCTATTTTTCATTGTTGGTTATGAATTTTAGTATTGTATTTTTACATACTATTATGAATAGCTAATTTGTTATCTAGAGTTTTGATAGAACCTTTTGTAGGATAAATTCTTGTTATGTTTTTATATAATTGAGTCATAGCTTTTCTCTATTTGTTCAACTACGTTCTTATTCTGGTTGATTGAAGAGCTCTCAATTAGCTGTGCCTATTTAGTATGCATAACTGGGGAGAGAGTGCATATTTAGGTAATTGTTGAACAACACCACTCCTAAATTATTACAGAAATCTATAATTATGGGTTTAAAGGCGGGATTAGGAATAACGAAGCCTTGGGTGTGATCTGAAGTGAGCTGTACTATAAAACAGCTAGCGTAGCTCGGGAGAGTGCATCTAGTAAATTGTTGTAGTTACTCGGGAGAGATATACGGTAATAAGAGTGCCCATGATTGGTAGAGAATACTTACGCGAAATTATAGAAGAGATAGCGGGAAGAATTCCGGCAATTGAGAAAATCATAACTCTAGACCTCTTTAATCTTGTCTCTAACCCTTAGTATATTTAGTTGTTAATTTAGTAGTTTAATTTGTTAGTTAATTAGTTGTACAAAAGAATCAAAATATCTATAAGTTAGGAATTGTTCAAGCTTATCTTCTTGGTGATAGTGAACAATTGTAGCTAAATCTTAGTTCTCTATGGAATTCGACTCTGGACTTATAAATCGGATTATATTTGCAGTGACCGCATTATCCTTTTTGTAAGGCATATTTGGGCGTGATCAAATTTTGGCACTGTTGCCGGTGAACTAACGGTGTAGTTGTAGGTGTACATATTGCTAGGTTTCAAGTTTAAACTTTTATTTTATTATTTAATTTTTAATTTTTTTTATTTTAGTTTTATTTGTTTATTTGTGAAACATGACATCATTGAATTATGAGAATTTTGTTGTTGGTAATTCTTCTTTTGATCCTCCTTATGCATATTGTGAAGGAAACCACCTAGGGAAAATTTATCAAAATATTCTTGAGAGCGATTTTTGTGCACCAACTCAATCTTAAGTGTGGAATTTGTGTGATATGTGTGGTGGTCAAGATGGTCGCTTTCACGGTTGTGCTTATATTTCTTACCATCCCCCAACCCCTTACTTTGATGGTTCTTCTTTTCCTGGTGAAGTTAATAGGAACAAAGAACCTAGGGAAGCTGACCTAAAGAAGCTTGGAGATATGTTAAAGTGCTTTTTGGAATAACAGAGTAAATTACTACTGTGGATAGAAAGGTAGGAGGAAACTATTCACAACTTGAAAGTTCACATGAGTCAACTGGTTGAAGTTTTTAATGCTCAACAAGCCAATATTGTGAATAGTATCCAAGAAAAGCGTGAATTAGATACAGAAATTGATGAGCTACAAGAGGATGCTAGAGTAGAAAACCAACAATCAATCGCACTAGATTTTGAGGATGTCGAAGTTATAGAAGAGATACTAGAGTCAACCAAGGATATTGATGATACATATTTAGTTGACTCTATTGTCATTAGTGTTGTGAATTTAGACAGTCCCAATGTTTATGTGGTTGAGCGTGTTGGTCCTCACTCCAAGTATTTTTTTCACATTGTGTTTAGATGATGATATGGACATAAAGTCGTTTGAGCCATTTGAGGAGTCAAGGAATGAGGAACAAAGTGCTTACATTCTGGAATTCTTCTTGCCAGAAAGTCGGGATTACACACCTCATCTAAAGGCCAAGGAGTGCAGGATACTATATTATTTTATTGGTCCAGCCAGATTCATTTCACCACCCCAGGAGCATGATCATAGACAGAATCAAAACTTGGGATCCGATTCATAAGTTCAAAGTGGAGACAGAAAGTGATTCATGTCGTGCCACGACGTTAAATCAAGCGCTTGTTGGGAGGCAACCCAGCTTTCTTTTATTTTTATATTTTTAATTATATTATTTTGTAGTGTCAATTTTTTTATTTTCTAGGATCATGGAAAGCAAATGTATTGGAAGGATGCACCAACAAATGCAATGGTTGGAACTAAGTGTGAGGTACCTGTATGAATGACCAACCTGGGAGAAGTCTGAGTACCCCATGAACTGCTAGTGCTTCGGCCTTTGACCTATCAGGGAGTTTCTTTTTGTCACGACCTCAAACCCCGGTCGTGATGGCGCCCAACACATTGCTAGGCAAGCCCGACCATCTTATCCAATTAAACCAGCCAAGTATAATTAATACCGATTAATCGGCGTGATTAGCCTGCTTTCGTAACAAATCAAGAAGTGTAGATATGAAATACACTAATACAGTCCCAACCAAATCGTGGTGTCACAAGTCCGAGCCTCTACAAATGAGATCTACTACACAATCAAGTCTAGGCAGAATGGAGACAACCGAATGATACAAAGAAAGAGGTCAAGCATCGCGAACGTCGTCAGCCTACCTCGAAATCTCCACGTAACAGGATAATAAAGCGATCACGGCGACTCAACCGCCCTTCCGAACTCGTATATCCGCACACAAAAATGCAGGGAGTGAGGTGAGTATATTTCAACTCAGATGAGCGACGAATAATAAACAATAATCGGAAGTAAGAACTCTCGTATCGTCACTAAACAGCTTCTAAGGCAAACCCCCGCAGTAAGTCATCACTACAATGAGTTCTTCGATCTCCAGTCCATATCCATCTCAACTGGGTCCCACACCGACCACATCCTCACTCGTACCACTACAGTGTACAGCCATCTCAATATATGGAGACATATACATTTGTCTATAACACATAAGTATTTACATATTTATAAGGATATTAATAAGTATAATGTTGCGGCGTGCAGCCCGCTCCAATACATATACCGCTGCGGCGTGCAGCCCGCTCCATTTAACGTCGACGGCGCTCACTGGGGGTGTATACGGACTTCGGAGGGGCTCCCTAGGCCCAAGCGCTATGGTGCTATGGCGTGCAGCCAGGTCCACCATATATCACTGCGGCGTGCAGTCCGATCCAACATATACAATACAATGCACATAACCGCTACGGCGTGTAGCCCGATCCAATTTAACGTCGACGACGCTCACTGGGGGTGTGTACAGATCCCATAATATACCAGCGCTCACTGGAATGTGTGCAGACTCAGACTCCGAAGGGGCTCCTACAGCCCAAGCGCAATAATACTGCGGCGTGCAGTCCGTCCCACATGTATATTACATGTATATCACATGTATATTACTGCGGCGTGCAGTCCGATCCAATATAGGTATCTATATACATAATACCTCATAATGGGTCCTCGACCCTATCCCAGTCAGTATGCACTTGGCCTCTCAGGCCCAATATAATATCTCATAGTGGGTCCTTGACCCTATCTCATCTCAATCGGTATAGACTTGGCCTTTCAGGCCCACTCACCTAGAACAGGGAATTCCACCCTAGATAATCTCTCTCAATGTACACATCTAGTACGGGCTCATATTATGCTATACATCTAGAACTACGGCTGAGTGTATGTTTCCAACATGATATAAGGGTCACCTAGATCTATAGGTTCCCTAATGCTTTACAGATCGGCACAAGGCCCCAAACATGGCTATTAGCCCAATTGTACAGTCATAACCTCATTAACAGTCGTACAACACAGTATTCTATTAGCCGGGAAGGACTAAGTCCGAACCCCCAATCACAATGTCACCACGCCCGTCATAGAACGCGTGTCTCATCTCAATATAGCACTGTAAAGTGCTAGTACGGGGTTTCAAACCCTCAGTGCATTATTTACTACCACCACTCACCTCGATCCGATAGAAGCCTTAATCCGCCTTGCGCTCGCCTCGCAATTCAATCACCTTGAATGCCCAATCTGCTCAAAATCAATGAGAATACATCAATATAGGCTAATTAAACACAACCCATTCGAAATAACTCAATTTACATCAAACTTCCCAAAGTTTCCAAAACCCGAGCCCCGGGCCCACATTCCGAAAATTTACAAAATTCACATTTCTGGAACCCTCGTCTCGCCACGAGTCCATACATATAAAATTTACCAAAATCGGACTCCGTTTGCCCACTCAAATCGGTGTTTTTCTTCAATTTAGGCTTAGGGCTCAAACCCACAATTAATCTTCCATTTATAGGGAATTAACCAAGGATTTCATGTAAAAATGATGTAATTAAGCCATAATCTTACCTCCAACAAAACCCCGATGATTTCCCAGCAATCTCCCGTCAATTTCTCCTCTTGGAACTCAAAAATGGAGTTTTGGGTTAATGAACTCGTACCCTCTGTTTCTGGATTAAATTCACTGCCAGAAATATTTCTTCTACGCGATCGCGATCTTCATCACGCGATCGCGATGCTCAAAATCTCGGCCTCACGCGATCGCGACATCCTTCACGCGATCGCGATGCACAATCACCCTGCCTCACGCGATCGCGTCCATAATCCTGCGATCGCGTAGCTCATTTCCCCCGGACCCATTTCTTCTTCTACGCGATCGCGTAGATAAGCATGCGATCACGATGTACACCCTTTTAATTCTATGCGATCGCGACTGTTACCCTGCAATCGCGATGCCCTAGTCCCCAGCTCTACGCGATCGCATCCCTATCCCCGTGATCGCGGAGAGCAAATGTCTGCTGCGTTTATGACAGCAGCCAGCTTTTCTCTTTTCTTCCAAAAATGGTCCGTTTGGACCCCCGGATTCATCCCGTGACCCCCGGGACCCCAACGAAAACCACCAACATACTCCAGAACACGATACGGACTTGTTCCAATCATAAAAACACCATCCTAAACATCAAAATCATCAATTACACACGGATTCAAGCTTATGTTTATTCAAAACTTTCAAAACTAACATTCAATCCAAAACCCGATCAAACGATGTCCGAATGACCTGAAAATTTGCAGACACATCCAAAATCACATAACGGAGCTACTGCAACTGTCGGAATTCCATTCCGACCCCCGGATCAAAATCTCACCTACCGTTCGGATTTCGCCAAAATTCAACCTTAGCCAATTCAAGCCTATTTCTACACCGGACCTCCAAATTCAATTCCGATCGCTCCCCTAAGTCACAAATCACCTCCCGAAACTAACCGAATCATCAGAACCTGATTCCGAGCCCTCTAACCAAATAGTCAACTCCGGGTTGACTTTCCTTATTCAAGTCTCCTTCAAAAGGCTATATGCCTCATTTTCAATCCAATTCACTCCTAACTCACCCGATAGACTCTAACACTGATATAAAATCATAAAACATGTAAATGCAAGGTAACGGGGTGGTAATTCCCGTAACGACGGGCCGGGTCGTTACATTCTCCCCAACTTAAACAAACGCTCGTCCTCGAGCGTACCAGAGTGGTACTAGAAGCAACTCAATAACTGAATGACCTTACCCAGCATATATTCGGCGATCATACGTCATCCTATCTCACATAAGTCCGAAAACACCATATAGTCAAAATTTCCCAGACCATCTGAACCATAAATCACATTGCACTTTCCGAAATCATATACCAATTGCTAATCCCATGTCTATATTCACGATACACTAGAATCCACTGCAATAACCCACACTCACCACTCCGGGTGAGATCATATGATGTATCAAACAACCCAATCGCTCGAGACAATAGTCTCTAATCACAATAATTTCTCACGATAACCAAATACTAACTGAAAAACCCCTTTCATTAGATAGAGTTTTGTTCCAACACCTTCATATCATGCCCACGGTAACCGAACACGCGATATATCGAACCCATCTCTCGGGTCAACCATTCGTGAATCTATTTCTCTTTTAAAATTGATACCACAATAAGTTTCGGAGCCAAACCTCGATATTACCTTTCTAACGAGTTGAAATCATATATGCTCGCTCTCATTAATGACTTGAATGATCATTTCGGTTATAACACACCACACTGGTAACATGACACCTCAGCATCGGCCTAGGCCACAACGAGCACAACACAGGCTCCAATAAGAACGATCTGAACACACTCGAATCCTGACAACTGACTCGCACAAAAAGCCATAATTCAAATTCTTCCATACCATCACAACACATAACTGAGATTCTTGTCTCACATCATAGGATTAGAGTGCCTGAATCCTCCTCGAAAGGTCATAACATCACGTGGCCTTGCCACAACTCATGATTCTATCCAAACACTATTACCCATGGAGCATCTCAAGTCGAAATGCTCAAAACGGTCAGCCACACACATATTTAGGTCTGACTCAAGCAATCAATCACACGCGGTGATACATTTAGTATATGCTATCGAATCCTGAATGGACACAACCGATGTGCTATTCCCCGAGCGATACCCAATACGGACTATTCCTCAGAAGAGAGGAAGTATTGTATACAAGGTACATATAGGAAGCTATATTTCCCACATCACACCGTTGCGGCGCGCAACCCATTCCAATAGCATACCTGTGGCGGCGTGCCACCCGATCCAGATACTATACATGTGGCGGCGTGCCACCCGATCCAAATACTATGCCTGTGGCGGCGTGCCACCCGACCCACGAATACATCTAGCAAAGGGAATGCACATCGGGTCAAGTTGCTCCTTGCACCAAACATATATATATAGCCTCAAGCTCGGCCACATGAAACGCATCCGACAAAGTTCCTCAATACTGGAGCTGAATCAATGGTAGATACCTCTACACTGACATCCGCCACGAAGGCCCAACTGACAAAGCAATACCTACCAGCCGTCCGCTGGTCCTAGGGTACATCTACCCTGCTGGAGCATGATCTGATGCACTCTGCCATGCAGTTGCGACATTTTCCTGACATAGTCCATTTCACATTAGTCTAGACAACCTGACTTATGGCAACCAATCTACAATCATATATCATTATTCCATTTCATCATATCAAGTAACGAGATAACCACTAGGGCTTCCAATTTCTAATAACCGCTAAATGGTGCTGATACACACGACATACCACCACCGCATAGGCGGAGTACGAGAACTTCTAGTCTCTAACACATATATAACACATGAATTGCTATGCCTGATTCCACTCTCCACCGTACGAATACGTAACACATATCAAGCATCCATTCATACCACGTACGCCATTCAGAAATTTCAATATGCCAACAACAACTCAATCATCACTGTCAATCCGACAGGAGAATACCACAATACCACTAGATATTATCAGTTTACACCACCTTGCCCTTTTGACCATATACTCTGCCAAAACACTAGAATAGCAGTACCATTTTCCTTAATCACCGAGAAGCTTGATTCTCGGATTAACTGCGGCTGCCCACGCTGCTCGGGGATTTTAATGACTTCCCATATATTATGAACTGATCTCAAAACCATGCATATGCCATTATCAACTTTCCATAACACATCGCATATACCATACCACACTAAGACAACATGGAAATTCATATCCCTGTTCTCCGCCGCAAACATCGGCGCACTCAACTAGTCAAGGACTTTCATGATCCCATATAGAGAAAACTCATTACACATTCCACGCTTCGCATACCGACAGGAATATACTCATTTTCAAACCATGATAAAACACATCATAAACTCTTTCTCCCAATTACAATTATATTGCATAAGTTTAACTGCCAGGACAGAGTCCTTATACCCATATCGAGTTGCACAACTGCCAGCCCTCGCAAGCTATATTGCACAATATCTGCAAGACTCACTATTGCAAACACATACCAGGAATTAATCGTATTCCTTAACATACCGTTTCGGTTTATTAGCAAGTTGCTCTATCTACCCAGTTTCCTTTCTGATTCATCTTTAATTAAATATTCTCCTTCACTGGAGGATCACAATACCTCAACTCAGGTTACCAGACAAGACTCATACACAAGACCACGCGGTCTAAGGCACACAGGCCGCTGAATACTCCCTCAGATGTTTCCCAGAGGTACCACAATCTACAACACTTTACATTGAAGAACTTCCTGCAATTTTGAATTTGTTATTATTACTCTCCAATATAGATACATAGAATCTCATCATCCACATAACATAACAAAAGTCTCGATTTATTCTAACGAAACCACGGTCTTTAGCCACGTGCACAATCTTAAGACACCTTACCGATACAAGCAAAATCTTGAACACTGTAAAAACAATTCTCGGGCGTCATTCACCCTCAACCGGTTATAATTCAACTGCCTTATTGAACATAACCACTCGTGCCTTACTAGAACTCTGACATCGCAGAACATGATTACATTCAGATACAATTAGCTACCTTTCTTTTCTATATACCGAACATTCTTTACCAATATAAGTTCAAAACACCCTAGTATTTCTTAGATCTACGAAGCACCATAACCTTTACCAAAATTCCCGACGTACATAGAGACAGGATCCGCATAGCACACAACCGTGCAATCAGCTAGTCAATAGCAACCTCCCCAACTTAGCTCGAAGCCATATACGTCAAGGCACTTTCAGCCACTCATAGCATTCTTACTCAAATGATGCCACAATATTCTAGTTAGATTAAACTCAAGTCATTTACAAGTTTCGGCGGAGATTCAAATCATCACACATCTTAACTCTTTTGCAACTCTTGCATTTATACACACACCATTTAAGCCTATTCTCCAGGTGACAGAATTATTTTCTAAGCCCCAAATTTTCCAGAAATTTCGACAGAGTTTCCTTTGTAATTTGGCCTATCCACCTGCCAGCGAATCACCAAAATCATCCTAACAATACATCCGCAAATCGACAAGACATCACAATGCATATCAACAACATAAATCTCAATACTACACGAATTATACCATCAGCATTAGTACATGAACATGCGCTGCACCTGCTCAAATCATAACATATGTCATATACATTTCACCACAATACTCATAGCACGACCAATTCAGTTTCCTTGAGTTTGAACTCATACTACCACACGTAGTGCACTTTACATTTCCGCTAAGAGGCATTGAACATACTCACCACGCCCATAGCTAGGGCTACGTAACAGATCATAATAAGGATTGGATACCTTGCAGCTTACCCTTTATCAAACTGCCATTTCCACAATTAAGATCAATACCGATCGTATGAATTTCAAAATACCGGCTCGCGAAAAATAGCACCTTGGTGCTCAAGCCATAGACAAGGATCCAGCCTCAAGTCCTCCAAACTGGCCCAACATGAATTCACAGAGATTATATCTCGTCCCTCGATTGGGGAATCATAAACCATCAAGGAAAATTTATCACTAAGCACTCGAGTGCGCGCATCAATGTGCAGGAGGAATTTCAACAATTACATCTCAAGCTGAATCAAACACGCACAATGAGAATTCCAAGAATTTGAAACTTTCCTAAAGGTTTGCAGCCTCCCGAGGATAAGTACAGGCGTCCCCGTACCGATCCACGAGACTCTACCAACCGGCTCATGACTCGCGAGACCTGTTAACCTAGGCTCTGATACCAACTTGTCACGACCCCAAACCCCGGTCGTGATGGCGCCCAACACATTGCTAGGCAAGCCCGACCATCTTATCCAATTAAACCGGCCAAGTATAATTAATACTGATTAATCGGCGTGATTAGCCTGTTTTCATAACAAATCAAGAAGTGTAGAACTGAAATACAAGAATACAGTCCCAACCAAATCGTGGTGTCACAAGTCTGAGCCTCTACAAATGAGATCTACTACACAATCAAGTCTAGGCAGAATGGAGACAACTGAATGATACAAAGAAAGAGGTCAAGTACTGCGAACGTCGGCAGCTACCTCAAAGTCTCCACAGAACGGGGATAATAAAGCAGTTGCGACAGCTCAACTGCCCTTCTGAACCTGTATATCTGCACACAAAAAATGCAGGGGAGTGGGGTGAGTATATTTCAACTCAGTGAGCAGCAATAATAAATAATAACTGGAAGTAAGAACTCCTGTACTGTCACTAAACAGTTCTAAGGCAAACCCCCACAGGTAAGTCATCACTACAATGAGTTCTCTGATCTCCAGTCCATATCCATCTCAACTGGGTCCCACACTGACCACATCCTCACTCGTACCACTACAGTGTACAACCATCTCAATATATAGAGACATATACATTTGTCTATAACACATAAGTATTTACATATTTATAAGGATATTAATAAGTATAATGCTGCGGCGTGCAGCCCGCTCCAATACATATACCGCTGCGGCGCGCATCCCGCTCCATTTAACGTCGACGGCGCTCAGTGGGGGTGTATACGGACTTCGGAGGGGCTCCCTAGGCCCAAGCGCTATGATGCTGCGGCGTGCAGCCCGATCCACACATATATTACTGCAGCGTGCAGTCCGATCCAATATATATATATATACATATATAATTATACTGCTGCGGCGTGCAGCCCGATCCCATAATATACCAGCGCTCACTGGAATGTGTGCAGACTCAGACTCCGAAGGGGCTCCTACAGCCCAAGCGCAATAATACTGCGGCGTGCCGTCCGTCCCACATGTATATTACATGTATATTACATGTACATTACTGCGGCGTGCAGTCCGATCCAATATAGGTATCTATATATAATACCTCATAATGGGTCCTCGACCCTATCCCAGTCAGTATATACTTGGCCTCTCGTGCCCAATATAATATATCACAGTGGGTCCTTGACCCTGTCTCAGTCAATATAGACTTGGCCTTTCAGGCCCAATATAACATCTCATAGTGGGTCCTTGACCCTATCTCATCTCAATCGGTATAGACTTGGCCTTTCAGGCCCACTCAGCTAGAACAGGGAATTCCACCCTAGATAATCTCTCTCAATGTACACATCTAGTACGGGCTCATATTATGCTATACAGCTAGAGCTATGGCCGAGTGTATATTTCCAACACGATATAAAGGTCACCTAGCTCTATAGGTTCCCTAATGCTCTACAGATCGGCACAAGGCCCCAAACATGGCTATTAGCCCAATTGTACAGTTATAACCTCATTAACAGTCGTACAACACAGTATTCTATTAGCCGGGAAGGACTAAGTCCGAACCCCTATCACAATGTCACCACGCCCGTCATAGAACGCGTGTCTCATCTCAATATATTACTGTAAAGTGCTAGTACGGGGTTTCAAACCCTCAGTACATTATTTACTACCACCACTCACCTCGATCCGATAGAAGCCTTAATCCGCCTTGCGCTCGCCTCGCAATTCAATCACCTCGAATGCCGAATCTGCTCAAAATCAATGAGAATACATCAATATAGGCTAATTAAACACAACCCATTCGAAATAACTCAATTTACATCAAACTTCCCAAAGTTGCCAAAACCCGAGCTCCGGGCCCACATTCCGAAAATTTACGAAATTCACATTTCTGGAACCCTTGTCTCGCCACGAGTCCATACATATAAAATTTACCAAAATCGGACTCCGTTTGCCCACTCAAATCGGTGTTTTTCTTCAATTTAGGCTTAGGGCTCAAACCCACAATTAATCTTCCATTTACAGGGAATTAACCAAGGATTTCATGTAAAAATGATGTAATTAAGCCATAAACTTACCTCCAACGAAACCCCGATGATTTCTCAATGATTTCCTCGAGTTTTCTTCTCTCTAGGGCTCAAATGTGTGTTTTGGGTTAATGAACCCGTACCCTCTGTTTCTGGATTAAATTCACTGCCAGAAATATTTCTTCTACGCGATCGCGATCTTCATCACGCGATCGCGATGCTCAAAATCTCGGCCTCACGCGATCGCGACATCCTTCACGCGATCGCGATGCACAATCACCCTGCTTCACGCGATCGCGTCCATAATCCTGCGATCGCGTAGCTCATTTCCCCCGGACCCATTTCTTCTTCTACGCGATCGCGTAGATAAGCATGCGATCGCGATGTACACCCTTTTAATTCTATGCGATCGCGACTGTTACCCTGCAATCGCGATGCCCTAGTCCCCAGCTCTACGCGATCGCATCCCTATCCCCGTGATCGCGGAGAGCAAATGTCTGCTGCGTTTATGACAGCAGCCAGCTTTTCTCTTTTCTTCCAAAAATGGTCCGTTTGGACCCCCGGATTCATCCCGTGACCCCCGGGACCCCAACGAAAACCACCAACATACTCCAGAACACGATACGGACTTGTTCCAATCATAAAAACACCATCCTAAACATCAAAATCATCAATTACACACGGATTCAAGCTTATGTTTATTCAAAACTTTCAAAACTAACATTCAATCCAAAACCCGATCAAACGATGTCCGAATGACCTGAAAATTTGCAGGCATATCCAAAATCACCTAACGAAGCTATTGCAACTGTCGGAATTCCATTCCGACCCCCGGATCAAAATCTCACCTACCGTTCGGATTTCGCCAAAATTCAACCTTAGCCAATTCAAGCCTATTTCTACACCGAGCCTCCAAATTCAATTCCGATCGCTCCCCTAAGTCACAAATCACCTCCCGGAACTAATCAAATCATCATAATCCGATTCCGAGCCCTCTAACCAAATAGTCAACTCCAGGTTGACTTTCCTTATTCAAGTCTCCTTCAAAAAGGCTATATGCCTCATTTTCAATCCAATTCACCCTTAACTCACCCGATAGACTCTAACACTGATATAAAATCATAAAACATGCATTTACAACATAACGGGGTGGTAATTCCCGTAACGACGGGCCGGGTCGTTACACTTTTACCCTGTTGTATGTATGGATGTGCATTGGGGACAATGCACAATTTTAAGTGTGGGGTAAGGAGATTGTCTAGATGACTTTTCATGCTACTTTAGTGATATTTTTTTTAAAAGATTGGACTTTTCCTGATGACAGATCTTCTAGACAGTTTTTCTTGAGGGAAGTAAGTCTAAAGAAAATACCAAAAAAAAAATTTTGTTTTGTTAGATAGTGTATCAATTACCCCTTGGTTTTTCTTTAAACCACGGTTCTTTTCCAAGTATTTTATTTGAACCGGGTGTAGTTAGTTAGTTTTTTTTTTGGGAAGTAGGAGCCATTGTGTTGTGTTATGAATTGAAGCGATATCTCTCGACTTTGTTATGCCTTGAGAATAATGAGCACTTTGGTTGTGACACTTAGGCTCAGTTTTTGACTCATGTAGAAGTACCTTAAATTGTATTATCTTAACTTTGCTTAACTGCTTTGACTAGAGTGTCTATGAATCCAATCCTGAGTGAGTTATGTGCCATGTGTGTGTAAGGTTTTGCATTATTCAGTGTATTGCATTTGATGCCTAGAACTTGCCCCGTGTGTTTGTAAAGCGAAATAGTAATTATGCTAAGTCTTGGAAGTGATATAGACATTTCTTGTTAAGCCATATATACATATTTTACCCACCTAATTATTATGTATCGTAGTTAACCCCTTTGAGCCTGTAATCCTGTTTCTTTGGCAACCACATTACAAGCCTTACCCATTTATTTGAATTAACCATCTATTCAAATATTTTCACCTCTCATGAGCACTTGAATGTTATGAGCTTTGTAAAAGTTAAAGTGTGGGGTGGTTGGTTTGGCTTTTGAGTGGAACTAATTGAGAAAAAAAAGGAAGAGCCACTTGAATTGAAAAAAAAATATAGTTGGATTATTGTGAAAAAAATAAAAAATTCTTTGATAAATGGTGGCTCTTGACGTATGTGTGCTTAAATAAGAATGGGGTAATTTACATTGATGTGAAAATGAAATTTTGGTTTGACATATTAAAGTGCTTAGGGAGGTGTAGTCACTCTTATATCTAAATGTATCCTACCCGTCCCGTAGCCTACATTACAACCAAATAAAGTCCTAATTGATCCAAGATTGAATGAGCTCGATTAGTGGAGTAGTACACTACGGGCAAGCTTATGCTACATCTTTTGTAGCATATGAATATTATTTCTGAGAGTGAGTAAAGTCTTTCTATCTTGAGTTCCTAAGTGTTCTTAAGTTTTATTGTGTGGAACTACTCTCTTGTATTGTGAGGGCACTTGATTCATAAAGGAAGGTAATGTCAGTGACCTCTATATTAGATTAAGTAAGTGAGTTGTGAATAATACATGGTACTTGTGAGTCAAATCTTGAGGTGAAGATATTACGCTATTGTGCTTAGTCTAATTTAAATACTCTTGGTGTGATGAGTTAGGAGAACTGTTTAAAAAGGTCGTGTCTATAAAAGAGAAGTGTAGTTCGATTGCTCGCGGACAAGCAATGATTTAAGTGTACGGTGTTAATGATAGGCTATAATTACGTATTTTAGTTGCTTATTACACTCGGGTTTACTACACTTTAATTGAGTTTGAGCTTTAATCGCTTGTGTTTTGCACTAATTATGTGTTTTTTGCCTTGTAGGTTTGATTTCGAGCTATATAGATGTTATGGAATGAATTTAAGTGATTTAAAGTCTGAGTAAAGTCTCAAGAAATTAAGTCGGGATCGTGTTCGGGGGTCAAATTTGATAGTTGAGAACAAACGAAGACTCGATGAGGCATATTGTGCACTGTCTAGTAAATTGAACATAACGTTTTTCTCAGAACTCCGTTTTGGCTCCATAATATATGGTTGGAAAACTAACTCAAAGGGATACAACTTTCATGTTTTGAGTTTTTCCAAATTCCAAATTGAACATGGTGAAATACCGTAGTTTCACCGCGATCACGGCAGAACCGCGGTAGAAGATGGTCGCGGACAATTGAAGAATCAGAGGGCATGTTTGGCCGCGGTTCCACCGCGACCGCGGCCATCCAGGCCTAAAACTTGTCCTTTTTCACGTAGGAGAAGGTATAAGTGTTTAGGACCGACCCTACTTGGTATATATATACATGGAAAAATGGTATTTTTTAGGAGGGGACATATTTTGGACACAAATTCAACCTAAGGAGGCAAGAACACATTGGAAGCAAGGCGGAGAATTCTTCTATGAGTTTTTTCTTCCTCTTCCTATTTTTCATTTTTGGTTATGAATTTTAGTATTATAGTTTTACATACTATTATGAATAGCTAATTTGTTATCTAGAGTTTTGATAGAACATTTTGTAGGATAAATTCTTGTTTTGTTTTTATATAATTGAGCCATAGCTTTTCTCTATTTGTTCAACTACATTTATATTCTGGTTGATTGAAGAGCTCTCAATTAGCTGTGCCTATTTAGTATGCATAACTCGAGAGAGAGTACATATTTAGGTAATTATTGAATAACACCACTCCTAAATTATTAGAGAAATCTATAATTGTGGGTTTAAAGGCGGGATTAGGGATAACAAAGCCTTGGGTGTTATCTGAAGTGAGTTGTATTAAAAGACAGATAGCGTAGCTCGGGAGAGTGCGTCTAGTAAATTGTCGTAGTTACTCGGGAGAGATTTACGGTAATAAGAGTGCTCATGATTGGTAGAGAATACTTAGGCGAAATTATAGAAGACATAGCGGGAAGGATTCCGACAATTGGGGAAATCATAACTCTAGACCTCCTTAATCTTGTCTCTAACCCTTAGTATATTTAGTTGTTAATTTAGTAGTTTAATTTGTTAGTTAATTAGTTGTACACAAGAATCAAAATATCTATAAGTTATGAATTGTTCAAGCTTGTCTTCTTGGTGATAGTGAACAATTGTAGCTAAGCCTTGGTTCTATGTGGGATTCGACTCTCGACTTGTAAACCGGATTATATTTGCAGCGACTGCATTGTCCTTTATAGAAGGCATAATTGGGCGTGATCAACCCACTTAAAACAAAGCAAATTTTTTTTTTTGCAAATAGCTAATTGACTAATATTAATAATATTTTATCAATTGGTCAATTTTGTAACGAGCTACTTATAAATGGACATAGCTGGTAATTTCTCTGTTGTTTTTTCATTTTTGGCAAAGTTAATAGGAGTAGTGATGTCTAGCTCACTTCATGAAATAGTTGTCTTCTATAGTTAAGATAAAGGGTTCAAAATCCCAATTTATTGATTCATTAGGTCTTAGCTCTAACAAAAGGCAGTCCCATACATTAAGCTCCTCCTATGTGCGGAGTCCACGAAAGGATCGTACTACAAGGGTCTACCATACGCAATATTTTTGTCAAGGGATATTTTCACAGCTTGAACCCGTAACCTCCTGATCACATGATAATAACTTTATCAGTTACGCCAAAACTGTCCCTTCGTTACGTCTAAGCTCTAAGAATTTGAATACAAATGTCAAACAATGAAGCCCATTGAACACTGCCCATGTCAAATACAAAGCCCATTTGTCTTAAGTTGGAAATAGGATACAAAAGCCACTAAACAGAAAATAAGGATGAGACAAAAACAACCTCAAACTAAGACAGAAAAGGACACTAAACCACACGTTTCATCCTGGTCCATAAATTTTGGAATCTTCTCAATTTAGCATTTGTGTTCATCTCCATTTCCTGTGGAAAGTTGCCGAACTTCCTTACATAATATAAAGAAACAAATAATAGGGACAAAGAAAAGAGAAAAAAATAATAATACCAAGTTGATATATAGTACCTTTTAATCTTAAAGAGTTAGTGTAGCAGTGTCTAAACTTCCAAGTTTCAATTACGGTTGGAGAGGTTAGAATATTTGTATTCGGTAAAATTTAGAATTTACAAGTGGACGTCTCTCGAACAGATAAGTGGCAGTAGTGATAGAATCGATATTATAGGACATAAAGATCAAAAAGTAAAATTGAAAGCAAGACACCCATTAAAGAGAACTGTATTAAAGGGGCAGCCGTTTGAGAAATCTCAGCATTTGCTTCAAACGCTATACAGTCATCAAAAGGAATATTTATTCATCTTTACGGATCATTGTTACCTATCGTATTATAATGTATTGTATTATATTACATCGTTTTGTCTTATGAATATAATATTTGGATATACTGTATTATTTATTATTGTTAAATAATATTTTGTTGTTTCGTTTTATTGTATCATACTGTACTATAACTGGTATGTTTACTAAAATACTTACAATTGTTTAAATATTAAATTTATCAAAATCATGTATAAAAATAAATTTAAAAAACAAAACGGAAGAAAGAAAAACACAGGAAGCAGAACAAATGAGCGAGACACAAAAAGGCAAAACAAAGGAGCACAACTAATTAGAATTGAGTTACAAGCAAATTAGGAAAAAAAAATAAAACGGGAGGCAACAAAACACCTTTAACATTGGTCTGAAAAAAATAAAGTAGGTTATAAGTTGGAGATTTGGAGCTAAAATAGAAAAAAGATAAAGGCAAAATAGAATTATGGAGTAATAAGTTACGACATAATTGAAAAGAAAAATAGGAAATAATTCCATCACACCAAAGTTTTTCAGTGTTCCGGAACAATGGATTTACAATACAATACAACCCATTTTATTGAAACAATCAAAACAAATATTGTTTTGAGATAACAATACAATACAATGAGGAATAACCATCCAAACAAGCTGTTAATTTAGGGTTATTGTCTCTTCATACTTAACTATAAATAGCAATATTTGCACTCATAGGAGTAATAACAAAACTACTTATTACAAAAATATTATGGTGTGCTCAGAAGCAGAGTTAGAATTTTAAGTTTATGAGCTCGAGATTCTAATCGTTTTAATAGCCTGTTTGGCCAAGCTTATTTTTGGCCAAAAGTATTTTTTTTTTGCCAAACGCATTTTTGGCCAAAAATTAAGGTGTTTGGCCAAGCTTCTGGAAGGAAAAAAATGCTTTTGAGGAGAAGCAGTTTTGGAAAAACAAAAAAAAGTAGCTTCTCTCCAAAAGCACTTTTTTGAGAAGCATTTTTGAGAAAAAATACACTTAGAAGCAGTTTTTAACAGCTTGGCTAAACACTAATTGCTGCTCAGAAATATTTTTCAAATGTTATTAATCAAACACAAACTACTTCTCACCAAAAGTATTTTTGAGAAAAGCACTTTTGAAAAAGAGTGCTTCTCAAAATAAGCCGCCTTTTGTAGCTTACCCAAA